>JABCKV010000295.1:7999-19287 GCA_018282005.1 Asterophora parasitica | reverse complement strand
GAGGTCTCAGAGCCCTGTCCGCCACACATATAGAGAGCCATTTCGATTCAGCCTGGGAAAACCTATTATGATCGGGACTGGAGAAGGATCTTTAGAATACCAGACTCACAGTGAGTAGAGACATTTGCCCATCTCCCAAAGCTATAGTACATATGGCCGTCTGGATTTGGCCTAGACTTTCGGTGGTGAGTACTACAATAATGCTGATTCAGTGATGATACCTTACATTTTCTACTCATCTCGCCATGTCATAGTACCTACATATAGCCATTGTGGACTTTTGTGTGCGGTGTTTGCAACTTGGTTCAGTGTAATGGTGGTGGTGGTCCAGGAAGAAGAATGTTCACGTGTTCGTGACGCGTCGCGTCAACTCCAATACAATATCACCTGATATCCAAGACACGGTGGGCGCATCGGACCTTGTTAATGTTGGTTACTTACTACATCCTCTCTTTGTGAACTAATTCAACTGTTAAATGGTCAGAAAGCTTCAGTGTCGTCACCGCCTCCCGGGAGCCCTGGGCACTCAGCTCAATGACTGGCAGCCTGATAATCGGGTGAGTAGCTTTTAGAAGGTAGTAGGTATATCCATCCATTGATGAAAAAGCATTCTCGAACCGCAATGAGGCTTCACAGCTTCAAACCTACGAGTCCTGCTTCAACCTTCCGAACGGATGCAAATGCGCGAATTTTAAGTACGTGCTGGGTCGGGTATGTTACGCAGATGCCACTATCTAGGTATGATGTGCTACCGGGTAGTACAGTAATATCACTGCTACTTACTTTACGGCCCTATGTATATAGTTTAGGGTGGTATTGAATGCAGAGTCTTCTAGTCCGAGAAACGAGGGAGCGAGAGAATGTCCGCAAGAGCCTTATCGGTTTCGCCCACGAAAAATACAAAACCCCAGCGATCATCGAAGCGTCCATGCCGCACCGAGCACACACGACACGAACACCCCGCCAATGCTCCACGCCTGGCCCGGGCTGCCCCAGCGCGCAAGTACGCCATTGTTGAGCGCCGCAAATGTTGTTGCGAATCCCAGGGTCGGATTCGGCGGGCCGCTGATGGTGACAGTTTCGGCGTTCGGCACTGGAGGTGCGTGAATCTTCCCTGACGCGGTGGAGCCCGCAGCGGCGACGGTAAAGCGCTGCGACGTCGCGTGTGTGACGCCGTGCGTAGAGTTGATGAAAATGAGGAAGTAGTCGTCGCCCGGGGGCACGTTCTGCAGCAGTATGTTCAGGCTCTTGTGCGTTGCGGGAACTGAATGGTTGATGCGGCATGTCAGTACTTCAATATTTTGGATTTGTAGGTTCAGGGGCATCACGGCCTCGAGGGTTTAACCATTGCGCGGCCGCCGCAGATGTGAAATGAACTTTGCTCACCGTTCCTGGCGATGAGGGTGAGCCCGTCCTCGCTGAGCCGTGCCATCTCCACGTCGAACTGGGTGATGCCATCGTGCACGCCTTTGACCCAACTGACGGGATTCGCCGTGCCTATCGTCCACTGGGTATTCCGCGTTGGTTCGTTGATAATGAAGTATGCTGGACCAAATAATAGTGGTCAATTGGTCGTTAGTGAAGGGGCGTCTTCGATCGGTTAAAAAAGTTGAGCTCACCTGAAGTCGTCGCTGCCATACACCCTAACGCAACACATACCCCGGCGCATTTAAAGACAACATTCGATAGACGCATTGTTGAAAGTCCAAATAGAAAGCTGAGTGCTGCCAGGGATTGGAAGTTGGAGAGCTCAGAGAAAAGATGGAGACAATACAAGTTAAAGAGCGCTGGGTGCTGTCGGGGGCAGCGGGCGTAAAAGTGAGGCGTAGCTTGTGGTACGGTTTAAGCCAGTTTACGCCCAGCAGTGCCTGGTTAATATGTTACATAAAATGTGACAAGCATTCGTAACGTCCGCGCCACCCCTCTTGTTCTCTCCCTTATCGATGATCCTTTCGCCGACTAGACTGACGCTGCGCTTGTAACTAACTGTAAAACATGATGCATGTCACGCATGACAGCTTGTGCGGGCTTTGCATGTGCTCAAGACAGTCTCCTTGCCACTTGGGATGACTTGACAGGAAACGTCGGGAATTTCATCATCGAGAACATTCCGACGCAATTGCCGGCGGAGGTAAAATCTAGCGAAATGGACGTCTGACGCTGGTCAACACTCTCGGAGAGACTCGAGCCTACAGCATTTCTGAGGAACAAATTCTGGGGCTTTGGCAACGAAGCACTCGCTTTGAAAAATTGAGGCTTATCTATGGCGCACCCCGAAAGTATTTTTGGGATTTTCAAGTCGCACTTTTTTTAGATCGTTGCTGCTGGAGTTGTCAGGGACGATGCTCTATTTCTGGCGTATCGAACCTCAAAGGAAATAAATCGACGTCATACACATCAATCATTGGTGGACCATCTGGAATAGCGCAGACGACGCGGCGAGCGCAGTCCGCCTTTCCTTTCGCTCACTTGTAAGTAAGGACCTACTTTGAAGGGATTCCTTCTCTGTGGCACGCTGACGCCTCTGCTTACCACACAGAGGAGTCAACCATCAGCTCATGAATTCAGCAAGTTCTAAGATCATCGATGGAGGCGTCATCAAAAAATCATCTCGATGGGAACACTTAAAACCTGACATGGCTCCACCAATCACTGTCTGCATATCATTTTGCAGCGTGCTACTTACATGCGATTGACATACGACTACATATGTACGTCCTGCCCAACGCCTTGATACCACACCACCATACTCGGACCCTCGAGGCTCGACAGTTCCCATGATGCAGGTGTGTGTTTCAAGCCCATCAGCTGAAAGCGCCCATCACGCCAATTGCCTTATCAGGCTCAATCGAGAAAGTTACATGCCAGATGTCCTGAGTGTGCCTTGCTTTCAACGTTGGTCGGCCCTCTCTCATGATACCTCTCTCACTGGGCAGACCACTGGGCAGACCACTGGGCAGAATCAGTCAAGTTACGGCACATATGACATCTACCTCAGCCTGTGCACCATTCTTGCTTTTCTTGGTTGGCCCTCGTGACTACATATATGCTTGCGAGGTGAGAGAGGTGCTGGAACTTGGGCATACTCAGCAATGAGCATTGATAGTAGAAGCGTGTTGAGTCTCAAGGGCGTCAGGTGAGTCATTCATTTGCTTTTGAGTATCTTGGAAGGACTTCTTGGACCTTCTTGAACGTCAGTATCTCGTGGCATGGGGCCCCTGACTTCCCCGCATCCTCCGGCCCCAAGGTTCAACACCGCTTGATGCTCTCCCGTCGCCGTAAGACCTCACCGTGCATAGCAACGACGCCATGGCCCTTCCCCCGCCACGCTATCGAAGCATGCAAGCTTGGGGCCCTACTCAACCCTCACGTCAGGTCTGCACGTAACACTGTATCCTTACCAACGAAAATGACTTTGGGACCGTGACCATCTCTCTACTAGCGACTCGTGAGTAACCACTTGTCTTGCCTTGACTCGCAGGGGATGAAGAATGTGGGCTTTATGCGGTTCTCCACGGTCTTCCCTGAACTCTGGACAAGGACGAAGCCTCTCTGCGGCAACAGACTCGGAGGCCACCAGTCTAAGCTTCGTGATTCTCCAGACTTTTTGGGCTCAATGTAGAGTGTTTAAAATGTAGAATTATTGGCGTAGAAGCACGTGTACCACTTGGCTGTACTCCACTTGCATTGTACGTGAAGTACATATAGTACTTGATTGACGATGCAGGGAAGTGTCGCTTGAATGGGGATATGCAACCCGATCATTGAAGTTCGTGTGCCATGTGCCTCTCGTTACTTTTTCCATCGGCGTTTCCCATCCTTCCACCTCAGTCTGCACCTCTGTGGGCAGAGGCTGGGGAACTTGCTGTTATGACGGAAGACAACGCATCCCCGAGACTATATATGTGCCTAAGCATCATGCTCTAGCGCTGATATGATGCATGAACTGCCAAAACATATTGCTGGCGAAGTCAACATAATTACAGAGCCTGGACGCGTCTAGGCCCCTCTTGGACCATCTCGAGCTCCCATATGTACGAATAATTCTCTGGTTCCATTCGCTTTCGACGACCTTGGCGAGAACTTCATCTACTAGTGGGGTTTACAGGCAGATCGTTACAGCGCGGTGCTGGCAGCTGCCCCAGACGTCGACTCAAAAATTCTTATACCACGGGAAACGTTTCAGCAAACGGCCGACTACCCTGACACTCGTACGACCAACTCACGACCATCATGGACGTGTTTAATCCCAAGATCCTGGACGCCAGCATCCGCGACGTATCGTCCTGCCTCACGGACAACCAAAAAGTCGACCTGCTCATCTACGCATTACGGAGTCTCCACCCAGAGGGGTAAGCATGGCCGTACTTATAATACGCAATCCACATTGCTAACCAAGCCTCGACCAATAAAACAACGTGAAATTCAGGCGCTCTAGAACCATCATCGAAAACGCAGTCCAATCATGTCTTTTGATCTCCACACTCTCGTCCGAAAACACCGCGAAGGCTCGAATACTGCGAGCGCGGGCTAGACTTGCTGTCGGCTCTCATTTGAGTGCCCATGAAGGTGCGTGTTCTCACTGTTTCTTTATAACACTAGTAAGCGATAAGACTGACTTCATCGTACGTGGTGCTTGATGTCCGCAGACCTGCAGGCCGCGTTGGTTGCAGAGCCAGATAACCCCGAGGCGAAGGCGTTGCTGCATCAACGCTCTGTGACGGTCGAAAAGGTCTGTCCGAGGCCCTCAATTGAAGTTGCGGAGATGTCTTGATGGTTGCATGTCCTTTCTTATTCCAGCTTCTCTCACCGTTGCCCCGGCGGAAAGATCGATTCTCCGTCGAGATCTGGCGCGAGATCGCACTGTATTTGCCCCGGCACGACCTCAAAGCACTCTTGTTCATCCCGCACGCCATATCGCGCGTTGCCAGCCAGCTGCTCTTCCAGAAGCTTGATCTGCACTTTGGCGGAATCGATTCGGAGGAGGGCAGGGGCGATCTGTGGACGCACCACTCGGGAGATGGGAGAGATGAGGACGCGAGGCATGCACAGAGAAGCGCGGATATTCTGACGCGCATCATCGTCGATCCGTCGTTTGCGAGTGCTGTTCGGACACTGAGGATATACGCCCCGCTACGAGATAGGGACGGGGCCATGGCCTTCCAGACAGGTATTTATGATATTTTTGTTCCTTTTCTGGCGCTAATCGTACTCAGGAATGCTAACAAATGCATTACCGAAACTTATCAACCTCCGCAACGCTCACATCTCTGCAGGCGTCGATGGCATTTTGCCAGTTCTACGCGTCATGCAGACGTGCACTCCGCGTCTTCGTGGCCTTTCGTTGCAGTGAGCGATTTATCTGTCGAATTTTCGTTCCTAATCTGATTCGGCCGTGCTAGCTCTCCAGATGGTCCCACCGACCTCCAATATCTGGACTTCAAACACCTAGCTCACTTCTCCTACACCACAACTGGCGGATCCACCAACCAAGTCCAATCGTTCCTCGCGCAAAACCGAGACTTCTTACGGACCGTGTACATTGACAACCCGCACTGGGTCTTCCCCACAAACAGCGTCTCCATTCGCAACATCACCCACTTCCATTTCACAGGGCACGTTCCCCTGAACAACCAGCTCTTCGCCGATATCCTCGCCAACGGGCGGCAACTCGAATCTCTAACGCTCTGCTGTTCCCTCGATGGTGACACATCCCAGCAGTTCCGCGCCCTCCATTCCTACAGCCACGGGCACACCGTCCTCCCCTTCCTGCAGCACTTCGCATTCTCCGCCCAGTCCGTTCACCGGCGCGTATCCGACCGCGACCTCTTCCCCGCCATCGCCGAGTTCCTCCGTGGGCGGCAGCACCTGCACTCTCTCGTGCTCACCGCGCACGACGAGAGCGTCCAGCGCGCCGTCGGGTTCGACGCAGCCGTATGGGGCGTCCTCCCGTCCCTCGTCAACCTCCGGAAGCTCAAGATCACGTACCCGCCCGACCTCGCGCCGGGCTTGGCGTCGTGGCTCATCCCACGGAGCGTGCGGGCGCTCGCCCTGACGCTCGACCGTGTCCCGTCCCCCTCGAGAGACCCCGTACCTTTCCTCGAGCAGCTAAGGGCAGGCGTGCCGCACACTCTGCGGTATATTGGCCTGCCGGACCTGCTGCCCTTGCGGAACGTCTCGGTCGTCGTGGGGCATGGGTTCCCGATGGTGCGAGTGGTGCGAGTGGGGAACAGCTATTTCAGCGTGGTACGGGCGGAGGATGGCGCGCTGCGCGAGCTCGAGCCGTGTCCGAAGAGGACGGTGGCGTATCATTGTGCTGAGTGGCTGGAATGGCGCGGATGTGAGGATGCATGTTCTTGGGACCCTTCGGAGTTTCCCCCATGATTTCAAGCTTACACCTTTTACATTGTCTTTATGCTGTACGAGACGCATTGTAACATACTGTGTATCTAGCAAACATTCCGCTGGATTTAGTATCGCAGGTCTATATTTCCGATCCTCCACCACTAGAGCTATTCTGTGAGGGCTTCATGCACAACAGGCTCGGTCCACGTTCAAGATCAAGCAATTCTCCCACTAACTGTAAAGATCTCCCTCGCTCCCTCCCAGGAATATACACGTACAAATTTGACTCCAGAACCACTATGTATGATCTACCAGAACAATCGATGGGCTGGGCACGAGTAATCCGGATTCTTGAAGCTGTAACGCTGATGATACTCCTCTGCATCGTACCACTCGCTCGCCGGCAAGATCTCCGTGACGATCCTCTGGTCCTTCGGGGTAAAATGTTTCGCCTGCACCTCCTCCGTGACGCGCTGAGCAATAGCTCGCTGCTCGTCCGAGTGCGTGAAGATCGAGGAGCGGTATTCTGTGTATAATATGTGAATTGATTATTGCTAGTATGTGAGCAGTAAATTACTTGCCAGTTCCGATGCTGTTGCCTTGCCTGTTCAGAGTGGTGGGATCGTGGATACGGTAGAAGAACTCTGTTCACTTGGTTGTCAGGGGGAGATAACCGTGGCCATGTCGGAACATTTGCCTACCGACGAGCTCGTCGTAGCTCACGACACTGGGATCGAACTCAATCTTCACGGATTCCGCATGGCCAGTCTTCCCAGTCCCGACGGAATCGTAATCGGGGTTCTCGAGGTGTCCTCCAGTGTATCCGACAGTCGTCTTGAGGATACCATTGTTCTCTGAGGGAGGGTAGTGCTTCTGCAAGAGGTGCTCCGCGCCCCAGAAGCAGCCCAAGGAAAAGGTGGCAGTTTGGGTTTGGGTAGCAGCTGTGAGTGCATCGGATTGGCTTCAGATGTGAAGATCCCAGCCCTAGTAATGAACTTGCTTACCAGTAGACATTGTCCGGAAGGTCACGTCAGAGGGCTCACTGAATACAGAGCATTGTATATAAGTCCGTAGGGGCACTTATCAATCAGTCGGACATTCAGATCTCAGAAGCTGGATGAGCAGAGATTGGCGAATCTGTCGAAGACAAAGTGGGTCGCTCAGCAATCGCCCAGGTTGCTGTCAGATCTTCTTTCGACTAAGTAGCGCGCTTCCGTGGAATCACTCAGCACCACCAAGGCTTCTCGAGAGAGTGCTACATGCAGGGAGTTACGTCTTGGATTTTTCGCGCGTTGTACATGGCACCTTGACTTCAATGCAGCTGGCTGCGGCCAGATGACAATTCCCAGCATTCGGATCGAACGAGGCGTGTTGCAAGTCGGGTACCGCCATCCAGGACCGGTACAAGCAGGCTTGGAAATGTACGTTGTACACAGAGGGCGTGGAATTATGGAATAACTTGGCAGGGATGCAGCGCTAGCACATCACGAGCTCAACACAGACGGACCAAAGAAGACTCAGCTTGAGACTCAGGCGACCGCGGCTCGACGAGGTATGCGATATTGAGGTGACTGTTAAGCTAGACAAGCACTACCCTCGGATCAAATGAGACACTTGGTGTGTACCGCAGTGCATGGTAAGTAGTCGTCCATTGCCGCAAACACAGGGCTTGGAGTTGTTGTCGAACGTGAAATTGAGAATTAGCAGGTTGGAGTGAATGCGAAGAAGGCGTGGAGAGGCAGCGGGAAAACCGAACTCGAGACTTTCCCCTGCCATGAGGCCGAGCTCGAGTCTCTTCTCCAATCCTGCTTCAAGCCTCGCTCATCATTGATCTCCTCCTCCAAGACTAGGTGAGTGGCAGTGGAGAAGACGTTACCTGTGGGCGGAATGTAGGTGGACGAGCAGAAACAAACACACCGCCACTCGGGATCAGCTCAGGATCAGGCACCGTCGGACCGAGCCCAAGAGTCTTCATCAAGAATTCATCACCACAATTCAAACCACTTCACACTGCTAACTACCAAAGACAAGGAACTTCCGAAGGACGAAACTATGTGCATAGAAGGCATCCAATGTCCAAAGCGCGACGTACGTACTGTCAGTTTTCCTGATGCGCGCATGATTGAACAGCGACCCACAATTTTCCGACAGATTCGTCAGTCTCTGCTCACCCGACTTCTGAATTTCAACTTGTTCAAGTCAAGTATGTACCTTACATCCGAATAAGTCGGACTTCTATCTGAACGATCTATAGAGCGCTCCTCTGTCCAATCGATTGAACATTGAACCCACCTTGACCTCGCGCGTCCAGGAAATGTCTACTGGTAAGTTTCAACGCTGCTGCCAGTACTGGGATAATTTTCAGCCTCTCATAACCACGATCTCGACGCACAGCTGCGACTCAAACCCAAACTGCCACTTTTGCCTTGGGCTGCTTCTGGGGCGCGGAGCACCTCTTGCAGAAGCACTACGGGCCGTCTTCGGAGAACAAGGGTATCCTCACGACGACCGTCGGATACACCGGAGGAAACACCAAGAAAAATGCGAACCCCGGTGAAAATGACGAGACGGCCGCAACTGGTGCTGGGACGGCTGAGCATGCGGAAGCGGTCAAGATCGAGTTCAATCCGACTGCCGTGAGCTACGACGAGCTCGTCGGTACGCCAGATCTTCCACGACCACGGTTATCTCCCCTCTCACTGACAATATTAAAATGCATGAACAGAGTTTTTCTACCGCATCCACGACCCCACCACATTGAACAGACAAGGCGATGAAGTCGGCGCTGGCAAGTACCGCTCAACGCCATACGCATGTCATCTGACGCAATCCACGCAGAATACCGCTCCTCGATCTTCACGCACTCGGATGAGCAGAATTCCATCGCCCAGCGCGTCACAGAGGAGGTGCAGGCCAAGCACTTCACGCCCAAAGATCAGAAGATCGTCACCGAGATCCTGCCGGCGGGCGAGTGGTTCGACGCAGAGGAGTACCATCAGCATTATAGCGTCAAGAATCCGAATTACGTTTGCCCTGCACATCGCTTGTTCTGGTAGATGCCCACGCCCAGATGGTCCTATGTAGACTTGGGGCACCGCGTGCCGATGCCATGTCAGTGGGATATCTTTATAGGGAGCGAGGGTCGTTGGTGGAGATCTTCATAGTGGCGTATCAAGTGGCAACATAATCAATCAATCGAATACGACTCGCGAAGTCTCACGCTGAGGTGTGCAGGGGAGAGATTGACCAACGTGGGCCGCCGCCGTGCCATGACTTAAGAGGGTTACGACGCAGACGCGCTTCGTATATATAAATAAAATAAAATCTATGGCAACCGACTAGTGTTATGTACTACCGCCTCCACTGGATTGAATTGCACATGAGTACGACCGCAAATTTCCAAAATTCACGTCGCTCGTGGATATGGATGTATTGATGTTCTAGTCAGTTTTATCATGTAGCCATGGATCGGTTGGCAAGCTAGCGTCATTCAAGTTGATGATGCCACAGTGCGCCCTAGAAACGATGCAACGTTATCGTCATTGAAAGCTGAAGACTCGCCCATAATAATCATTTCCAATGCGTAATTACTCTTCAGACTCCCGGCGAATCTTTCCTTCCGATTTTTGGTTACATAGCAAGAGCAGATGTTAAGTTATTCTAGTCACTCAGGCTACATGATATCAGGTGGCAGCGCCACAATACGCCGTAGAAACGATGTAACGCCATAATATACCCCTTGCTAATTTGGACCCCGCCTCGAGAATCGGTTATCATGAGTTCTGAGTCATTCTATCTGGCTTCCAAGGCGCCTTCGTGTTCGATTCTCGCGCATAGAACATATCCTGACACAAGAGAGACATTCATAGCTTGGTATCGCGGAGACTACTCACATACATCAATGGACACCCGCGCCGGTAGTACATGAGATCTAGCTTACCAGTTCAAACGTCGAAACAAATCCAGTAGATGGTTTGCGCCACCAGGAATAGGCCGCCGTGGAAGTTACCGTAAGAGTGCATGCATGCAAGGGCAAAATCACCCTGAATCTCCAAACGAAAAGACCCATTCCGCTTTTGATCTTGGTGCAACGTTGTCCAGCAGCAGAGACGTTGATAATCCCGAGGTGAGATCCAGGTTGATGATTTCGATGAACCTTACGGTAGAAAAGGATCTCGTCAATTAGTAGAGATGTGTGAACGGTAGAGGCTTCCAGTGCGACTTACTTATGCACTAGAGAGTAGCCCGAGTCATCGAATTTTACAATTCCGATCAGAATATTCACAGTTTTCCCCTCGTCGGCGACTTCGGCGGCAAAATTCCTAACATAGGCCTTTGACCAGCGGTCAACGAGACCTTCGTATACCCATAGCCGCCTATTCGCTCTAAGATCTCGACACTCGAGGCATTTCACCCGATAATCATAATGAAACAGAACAAAGTTTCCGCCCTGGAGCAAGATTTGCTTAGTGTCGTTCGATTTGCCGATGGGCCCCGGCGAAATACGGTCACGGTTGAGAACTATCTGCTGTGCAGGTGCAATAGGAGTAGTAGAAGAGTCTGATGCCAGCCAGGATTTAGGGCCTAAGACGGCGCGCTTGACGAGATCGACTAGCCCTTGGGTAGAGAGTTGTTCCAGCGACTGCCAGTGATCGGGTGGCAGGCCTATGAGTACCCGTTTCTGCAGAGTGGTCAGAAGCACGAGCCAAACAGTCTCAGATAGGGCATAGAAGCGATGGCTGACCTGAATGTAATGAAATTCTTGAGTAATATAGTAGCAACTATAGAGCAGTATAGAGGTAAGAGCAAGACGAGCGCCTCACCAAGCACGCCGTATGGACGGTCGCAATGTCGCAATGGCAGAGGATATGGATCAAAATGTCGTCAACAAGCACTGGCTCCAGACGCGAATCCATTACAAGTCTGGTAGCAGGCCCACAGTT
>JABCKV010000294.1:0-19458 GCA_018282005.1 Asterophora parasitica | reverse complement strand
TATGGTGTACACTCTTCGAAAGGGCGAATATCCGGAATTTACGAGTAAACAGGTTGATCACCCTCGCATCCAGAAGCCCCGGAGATTCCGACTCAACACTAGCATTTTAAGATGTCTTCAGGTGTTATTTAAGCCACATTGACACCGATGAATTTGACTTCCACAGTGTTTCCGGAGGAAATGGTATTGTGGGGCTATGGGTGACCTGTACATGACTTCATTGTTTGTGAAGTGCGTCCATAAATCGCATGTGCAGTTAAAATTTCTATGCTGCTCCAGTCGAGTATATATTCCCTCTGTCTCTCGACCACTGCGTCCTTCCCCACGCTGTGTACATGGAAGTAGAACGTTCCGCCAACCAAAATAAGTAAATCGTTCATTATCATCTCCAGAGCTTCGCAAGCTCTACGCGCGACATATTCGAGAAACATTTCCACGGGAAGTTCAGAGATGCGAAGAAGAACCTTCCGTATCCGAGGCCAGAGAGTTGATTGTTGAATCTTGGCTTCGATTAGGTTTCGGGTAACGTAAAGTAGGAGGAGAGGTGCGTACCACTACAGAGGGGATACCCTCGACCCGTATCAAACGCCGTAGTTTCTGAGTCCCGTCATCGAATTTTACGCGGTACGAGATCTTGAAACAATATTTATCTGATTGAGACATGCTGAACGATACTGGCGTTCGAGTTGGGTGGCAGGGAGGGCGTGCGGGGTTGCAGGTTGGGGGGCTGGGCGGGCCTGGGGGCATAAGGAGATGAAAAGAAATTTCGTGCAAAAGAGGCTAGGCAACGTAGCCGACGCATAGCCGATTCTGGCAGCATCTGCCAACGGGTGAGCCAACTGAGAGAAAGATCACGGAAAGGGACGTACGAGGTCAAAGATCTGTTGTAGAATCGACTGTGTTCCGGATTCTTCGGTCTATTGATTGTTGGAGTACCGTCTTCTCATCTGATGTCGCCAACCAAAGAAGCATGAACTGGAGAAACGCTGGATCATGCTATCCTGCTCCTCTTCAGCAGCACTAACTGCAAAAATCGAGAAAAGCGTGAGTGAAAGCAAACAGCTTGAATGAGGATGGTCGGACGTCCCATAGCCCATAGACGAACGTATCATGTGTACCACCTTGAGAGATGAGATTGCCCGAGCAGAACAAGAAAAACTGTCAATTGTTTACTTACGAATCCGAACGAACTCAAGACGGTTCAGAGAGTGCTTAGAACAATGATATCAACCTTCAACCTTCAAGTTCAGACTAACGGATTAGATCGACTGTGCGCCAAAGAAAAAGCAGCCTCCATATGAGACCAAACAATGAAGTACATATCGAGGTATGAGGATGGGTGGTGACAAAACGAAGGCCGGTGGTATGCGCGTGCTGGTGGCCGGCAACCACGCGATTGATCCGACGGCTGCTTGAATTTGACCACGTACTTACTTGTACTTTCGCGCGCGTCCATAGACCTTGGTTTTGGGGCTGATTGTCATTGCACAGGCTGCTTGAAATAGTGGGTTTCTCCCTGGTACACTGAAAATCTCTTGGTGTATTGGCTGCGATTACCGGCATCAAACAACCACTGCATGTGGACGACGAATCTTGCTCCGACCCAGCTGTACTGCGCTCAGACTCACCCCTACCAGCTGTGTCTCTGATAAATCTTCGATGTTTATCACACGCAATTGCTCAAAGTCTGCCAGCAGCGGCGACGCCAGTTGGATCCGTGGGACAAGCCTGGCATGATGGTGTCAGTGTTCTCCGTTAGCTCGACGAGTTTGACCTGCGAATCACACGCTGTATCGATGATCCCAAGATAACGATGAAGGCGCGGTGGATTACGACGAGTGCTGGGACGCGCTTTGCGTTCACAAAGCCACATAGAAATGATCACACTGAGCGAGCGGCTTGTCTTGCTCATGTCGCTCTGGGGTTCTCGATGTATTTCGTTCGTTCCTCATCCTGCCGTGATTCACGAAACTAAATAGGATGCATGCACCAGAGCCCCAGGCACATATGTTCAACGTTTCGACTCTCAAGTCATTCCGGCTCATCAAGGCCTCGCTCGGCCAAAGCCGAGCCCCGATTTTGAAATGTAAAATCAAATTCAATTTGGTTCCGCCAGTTACCTCGTCCATGGCCGTTGCACCACTCATTGAGAGTGAATTCTCTGCCACGGCGACAGCCTGTAACCTTACTGCCTCTTTTTCTACCAAAGACGCTCCCAACCCACTTGTCGGAGCCTCGAGCTCGCTACCACCGCGCGACAGGAATGACTCTGCAGACTCTGTACGCCAAGTCCTTGCACAACTGCAAGGCCCCACAGGGATTCATATTGGAAATATGGAAACGCAGAGAATAGCGTTACCGTCGTTTATGTTAGCCGAATAGCTGAATTGACCTCCATGGTTTCGTTAGATTGATTTCGACGAAGGCGACCAACGCAATCCCGTAAATTGGAGCGCACGCAAGAAATGGATGGTAACTGCGGTAGCATTTTCTCGGCAGTTGTGGCATGTGAGCACAGTATTTTCAACCTTCAGGCGCTCCTCTCACGTCCTGAATATAGCATCTACTTTGGGGTCTTTCAGCATAGGCATCCCGGGAGTGCATGAGCTCCAAACCACGTGACTAAAAGGCGTGGTCGCGCTCGAGCGCAAGGTCGACTTACAACGCGGACATAATGAACAGGAGAAGGAACCAAACCGCCGACCAGATGTAAAGCGGCTGTCGTCCAAAATCTTCGCTAAGAGAACTTGTCACGAGTGGGACCAGACCGAATGTCAATGTGTAGACTCCCATTCTGTTTCGAACTCATTCTCGTCGCAACTGTCTGTCAGGGCTAAAAATATCGAAACAGTCATTCTGGCGCGACTTTTGCGAAGAGCCCTTGGGTCTACTGGAGGAACGATGGTCGGAGGAACAATTGCGGATATTTGGTTACCACACGAGTGCGACTTTCGTGGTATCATTCTGTCATCTTGTTTATCTTACATGCCATTGGCAGGCGAGGTTTACCCATGTCTATCTTCGTTCTTTCTGCAGCTGGTGGCACAGGTCTTGGGCCTGTTTACGCTGGTTGGAGCGAGATGAATCCTCGTTTGGGTTGGAGATGGATTCAATGAATACAGATGATGTGAGTCTCTCGATCGTACTTTTCGTGAGTTGCTCCTGTCAAATCTCCTGACTTTCTTCTTATGGTATAATCAGGATGGCGTAATGCTCGAGTTAGAGGTTACGAGTCCGAGTCGGACCTGGAGAGCGCCGAGACGCAAAGAGGCAAAAGAAAGGTGCATGCGAAGGAGGCCGAGAAAGAGCGCGTGGCCGTGCGCCGGTCCAACCCAAGTCGACTCTGGCAGCATCTGCCGACGGATGCACGAGGCTGCGAGATGGCGGAAAGGGAGAAAATAAACGGATTGAAGGGGATGTGCGAATATGCGTCCTTTGCGGAATCGACCATGCTCGAGTCCCAATTTCTTGACCCATTGAAGCCTCCTCGGTACGACAAAGCTCTTGCTTGTTTGATTTGCCGATCTGCAGAAGACGACTCGGATGTACTTGATGAACGTCGGAGCAAAGAACAGCCAAAACAACCCATGCGTAAGTACGTGAGGGAAAGCGAACAGCGATGAGAGCGTTCGGATGCACCTGCGACGGCTTTCCTAGTAAATATATCGTCGTCCTCCGTGTACTGAGTCGAGTCCCATGGACGAGTGCAAGACGAGTGTCAGTACTGTACAGTGTATACTGCATCCACCACCGTGGGAGATCATGCGATGTGTGTGGTGACATAATCAAGTTGCTTCTGAATCTGACGACCATGATCGTCACAATTGCGTTTGCTTATACCTGCGCTGAGGCCAAAAAATCCTTACACCCGTTGCAATGTAGTTACAGCACAAGTAAGTCATAGAATGTTCTCTCAGGCACTATTCAGATGTCTTGAAAGGTCATGCAGAAAGTCACTTGCAAAGTAAATTGCAGCCTTCTTTCGGGGCTCGACCTCCATCGATATCGCGACCATTAGACTTTTCCACCAACGAAGGCATTGCATCACACTTGGAATTGCCATTAGCAAATTTCTTCGGGTTCATGTGACATTGACACGCGGTTTAGACCCTACATCGAGATGGTCAACTTTTTCCCAAAGTCTTCCGCCCAATGGTCACCTCAGCACCCATCCCCAACACTCCCCTTCCCACTCTCGATAACCTTAAAGCGTCTGTACCAGATGATCTCGACGCCAAAGCTGTCACAAATGCATGGTTTGCCGCCTTCGCCAACTCAGCTGAAAGTGGTGACGCACAGTCTGCAGCCGCGCTCTTCGTCCCGGATGCCTTCTGGCGCGACTTCCTTGCGCTAACCTGGGACTTCCGCACGTTCTCTGGGGCCGCCAAAATCACCGAGTTCCTGAATGATTGTCTGGGTTCGGTGCACCCCCGCGCCTTCGTGCTGCGTGAAGACACCTATCTCGGGCTGCAGCAACCATATCCCGATCTCGCCTGGATACATCTGATGTTCGATTTCGAGACGGACGTGGGGATTGCATCTGGGATCGCGCGCATCGTGCCGACCGCTAACGGAGACTGGAAGGCGCATACTGTGTTCACGAATTTGGAGCAGCTGAAGGGCTTCCCCGAGAAGATTGGCGCGTTACGCGATTACGCGCCGAACCATGGCAAGTGGGTGGAGGATCGGAAGAAGGAGGCGGAGTTTGCGGACACGCAGCCGACCGTGCTCATCGTCGGCGGTGGGCAGAGCGGCCTGGCCGTCGCGGCTCGGTTGAAGGCGCTCGACATTAAAAGCTTGGTGGTAGAGAAGAATGCGAGGATTGGTGATAACTGGAGGAATCGCTACGACACATTGAGCCTGCATAACCCCGTCTGTAAGTGTGTCATATCTATCTATCACTTAGTTCAACACATATCTGATTGGAACCCTGTTAGGGTACGACCATTTGCCTTACCTTCCGTGAGCGGCAACCATCGTTCTTTCTCCACCTTGTCAAAAGGCTAATCTTTCCGTAGCTTCCCATCCACATGGCCGGTCTACGCCCCATCAGGCAAGGTCAGGAACAATGGGGCCATCCTATGTACGCCTCGTGATTTCTAATCTTTCCCTTTCTCTGTTGCCAGCTCGCCAATTGGCTTGAGAACTACGCTGAGTCCCTAGAACTCAACGTCTGGACTTCCTCTTCCGTGGTCAGTGCCTCCCCGGTCGGCAACGCCTGGAAAGCTACCGTCCAACGTGGAGACGGTTCCGAACGTACTTTCACTGTCAACCACGTCATCTTCGCAACCGGCTTCGAGTCCAGTGAAGGTGCCATTCCAGTATACCCCGGCGCAGTTTGTATCTATTTTCGGCGTTCTTCGTTGGGTTAAATTCAACTAATGGGTTTTGCCGCAGGATGTATTCAAAGGCCAAATTCTACATTCGTCGAGATATAAGCGAGCCTCAGACCATGCAGGTAAAAAGATCGTCGTGGTCGGCTCTTGCGCCTCTGGTAGGTATTTCTCTTACGGCCCTCACAACATTCTAATCGATTACTTACGGCAGGGCACGACGTCTGCGCCGACCTTTATGAGCATAATATCGGCGCGTATTGGCCCGTACTCTTTTCGTCCTGCCCGTTCTTACTGGGCTTGCAGATGTGACGATGTACCAGCGCAGCTCGACCTACATCATGACCACGAAGAACGGCTGGAAAGTCTTTATGGGTGGTACGTCCTGGATGTCATATGCTTCTCCTTCCATCCCACGACTCAATGCCACTGGTGCGGTTATGCAGGGCTCTACTCCGAGGACGGCCCTCCGACCGATATCGCAGATAGGCTTAGCGCGTCATTCCCGATTCACATGGGTATCGGTCTCAGCCAGCGCAAGGTCAAAGAGACCGCCGAGCTCGATAAGTACGTAATCTGCGTCGGCTTTCTCGTGAACATATTATCTACATCATCACCGACTTCACAGGGACCTCCTGGACGGCCTCCGTTCACGCGGCTTCTTGCTGAACGATGGTATCCATGGCACAGGCTTCGGGCTGCTCTCATGGTCCCGGTATGGGGGATTTTACCTTGGTGAGCCGCCATCAGTGTACTCCAGTCATGGCTGATCTTTGACACTGACTGCTCATGCACGCAGATACCGGCGCAAGCAGTCTCATTGCTGATGGAAAGATCAAACTGAAGAGCGGTAGCGCGATCAAGCAGTTCACCGAGAGAGGTTTAGAATTTGAGGATGGGACCATCCTCGACGCCGACACCGTAATTTTTGCCACTGGGTGAGTGCTTCGTGCTGTGTTATATATCTACAACTGTTTATCCTGATGTAACATGACACACGAAAGATTGGGTGATTCGCGCTCCCATGTAGGAAAAGTCTGCGGAGAGGAGGTTGAGAAACGTTTGAAGCCGCTCTGGGGCCTCGATGCAGAAGGCGAGATCAACGGTGCGTGGCGCGACCTTGGTGTCAAGGGCATTTGGTCGATGTTGGGTATGTCCCATGTTACACTGTCTCTCACTTTTTTTTTGCTGACGATGACGCTGTAGGGAACCTCGCGCTATCTCGCTTCCACTCAAAACATGTTGCGCTGCGTGCGTTTACTACTCTCTTTCTCAATGTTTGTGCCTCATGCGGTTTACTTTTGTAGAGATCAAGGCAATAGAGGAGGGCGTGTTTGGTGAACGTTATAGCTTGGCTGCTTGAACCAGTCGAAAATGTACTATTCGACGCTCGCAGCACAAGCTACGTATTATATACAGGTGATGCCGCGCACTGGGACCCTCCAGGTTCATCAAATTCGGGAGAAGATCGGACCTGGCAGGAGACTCGGAGCGTCCGGTCTCTTCAAGTTGCTGCCACCCGCCAGTGGGCCGCCACTGCCGTTGTCGACATGCTCTGCTACTGTGGACTCTGCTGGATGCGGGGGATCGGAAGGTTAAAGGCTGTCGTGTCCTCTACGCTTCCAGGGTGATCCGGGCATGACTCTGGGTGTAGGCTAAGGTTGTGTGTAGATCGTTCGAAACACCGTGATATCTTGCTCGGCCAAAGCCGAGCCTCCACTTTTACTTAATTACTTGATTTTGAATTGTCAAATCAAATTCAACAAGTTGCAACTGGAATGTCACTTCTCCCTGAAAGCTCCATCATCGCCGCCGTTGTACAGGCATACAGCGAGAAAGCCAAGTGTGGCTCAAATAATGGTAAGTCTGTCCTCTCACTGGTTCTCTCAGCGAAGGCGAACTTACTAGAGACCAACAACAGACGTGCAGAAGGTCACCGAGTCGGTTGGATATTCCCCAACTGATCTTGCATCTATTCCTGCTGCTGCTCAGCTTGGATTAGGATGTGGAAGTCCCGTCAATGCTGCGAACTTGAAAGAGGTTCTCTGTTATCTAGTAGGCCCATCCTCTACTGCAATTCTGACATGTCCCTGTCTCTAGGGAGAAATTGTGGTCGACCTGGGTTCGGGTGGTGGTATCGACGTTCTCCTCTCAGCATCTAAAGTAGGGGCCGAAGGACAGGCCATCTGGATTGACGCGTCGACTGTAAGTGACTGCTTTCTCTGGAGTTCTGTCTGACCATCTGACACCATCATGCAGGATATGATCGCCCTCGCTCGCTCAAACGCCGCGAAGAAAGGTCTCAAACCACCCCATGTTGCTTTTGTTCAGGCCTCGCTCGCTGAATCCCTCCCCATCGCTTCGAACACTGTCAACTGCGTTTTGTCCAACTGCGTAATCAAATTGCTATCCCAAGGGGGAAAGGCAACTCTTTTGAAGGAGGTTTATCGTATTCTCAAGCCTGGAGGCCGCATTATTTTAGATGACGTGAGTGGATGCTTTCCTGACGAACCGCTACAAGCTAATCTTACCCCCCGCGCCCAGATCCTCGCAAAGCAACCTCTACCTGACGAAATCCGCAACGACCTTACGTCCTACGTCAACTGCATCTCGGGATCAATCCAAGTTGAAGAATATCAGCAGATCCTCCAGGCTGCAGGTTTCCCCGGTGTCTAGTATTCCCGCCAAATTACACCCTTCCAATGTGTGCTAACTGTGCCCAGATCCCCAATTTCTCGAGACGAAGAACGATTTACGGAAGGTGTGCAGCGGGGTCAATGGCACCTGTGGTGTCGCCCCAAAGCCCAAATTCGACGTCAACACCTGGGTCGGTACGTTCTTTCAGGAAATAATTCCATCAAATAATGCAATTGACCATCTCTACTTTAGCATCGTACCAAATCATAGCCTACAAGTCCACCGAAATCGAGGACACCGCAGATTCCACCCCAGTGGCCACTCTTCTCCGATGGTGGGATGCATATCCAAAGGTCAAATCTTGCCCTGCGGTGCTTGCGCCGGAGGCGCTCGCAAATCTCATCAGAGGAGGCTCCGGTGAGCACCATTTTGCCGTCGTCGATGTTCGGCGCAACGATCACGCGGTAAGTCCTCCGTCATCATGAATTTTTTCCCCAGCTTATCTCTTTGCAGGGAGGACACGTGAGGGGAAGCGACAACTGGGCTGCTCAGACGTTCTACGACGACCTTCCAAAGTTCCTGGAGAAGTATCGCAATACAAGCCAGGTCATCTTTTATTGTGGAAGTTCTGCCGGCAGAGGCCCGCGTTGCGCTGGATGGTGAATTAGTGCATGCCATGTGTCTGCGCATCCGCGATGTCCTGACGATTGTATGTTCCAGGTACCAGGACTACCTCAACGAAGCAGGAGTCACAACATCAAAATCATATGTCCTTGAAGGCGGTGTCAAGGCTTGGTTAGCTAAGTATCGTGCTGAAGAAGACCTGGTCGATAGCGATTGAAAACAGCCTGCCGGATATATCGTGAGGATGGTTGGATCTCGAAGTGGTTTGTTACGGAAGTGAATACTGATGTACTACGGGTTTTTGTTGCTAAACGCGAGTAAAGTTGCGAGGAAAAACAGCTGATGCAACATCAAGCTAGTTGCACTGATGCTATGTGTAATATTTCGAGATGCAGGCAATCCTAGAAGAAGCGTGGACCGAAGACTTTGTTGACGACATTTCGAAGGCTAGCACTTGGAATGAAAGAAAGTCTGCCAGGAAAGAGAAGAACGAGCCGTTGGAATTCGAAGACGAGCTCTCAGACCAAGGAGGTACTGACCATGCGCAGCTTCTGTCTTCAAATCTCGCACTCCCCATCGTAATTACTGTATGAGCATAGATACTGTGGCAGACATGCTCATTGTCGTTGAGGTTGCCCGGGTTTATGGTGGGGGTATCAATGTTAGGCCGATTCCGTTGGCCGATCAAACAATCTGCTTTCCTCCGCCTCGGGCCACCGCTTTAGCTTCACTTAGAGATAGCGCTGGATGCCTCTCATGCGAGCCATTTCTCATATTTTCCTGTGGTTGTTCATACAACTAGGGGGTATTTCGCCGACTTCTGCTCATCGCGGGCTTGCGATGCATCATCAGATTTCTCTGCTCTCTTTGCGTCTATGAGCAACTCAATCGATCGGATTCTGAATCAAACTCAGTGAGGACTTCGTACTCATGACTAAGTTGAGAGTTGAGAGGTGTTGGTACATTGGCGTTGATACTGACAAGTTCGAAGCCTATAATAAACCACATATCGTAACATAGCCTGAAGTACAAGATACATATTATGAATCCTCATTGAAGAACAAGCTCATTAGCATAGAAACAACGGAAGTGTCGAGAAGGCATACCATCCACGTCAAACATTTCTACGTCCAGCGTACAGAGAGCAAATTCACCTTCGCGCGACTCGGACACCTTAGAACCATTCATCCATCTCCTTCCATAATTTTTCTCTCTCTTCCGCCCACAACTGCCTTCTCATCCGCAGGCACCCTACGCACAGCCCCTCATTCTCACAAGGCACATCGTGAGTGCCCGGAGCCCACAAATCGGGTCAGATATGAAGCGCGTGAAAAGTCCCGACATGAAGACGAGTTTCGCAAACGAGTCACGCCACACCTTGTCCGCGTCGCCCGAAATACACCCGGTTGGTGATACCTTCCTCAATGTCCCAGAGAGAGCACTCCCGAATGAGTCTCGGGAACTCCATAGCTGGAATATCGATGGACAAGAACCTAGTATGTGATCGGCGCCGGTGCCACCAGTGGTCAAAACGGGTCTGCCGGGGCATCGTGTGAAGGCCGTCGAGGATGTGGTGGCAAGGGAGCTCCATCTCGAAATGAGTGTGTCCTTGGCGCGAAGGAGGGCCTTGTAGTCCAACGGAGTCAAACCATTTTCCAAGGTCTCATGGTCCAGGATTTGGTTCCGAATGAGGTCATAAAACGCTGGCCTCAGGATGGAGCGAATATTACATTGGCGCGCGAGCTCGATGCTCTTCATAGCAAACGGGCGCTCAATGGGTGTAAAATTTTCAAGTTTTGATGGCCACATTGATTCCAGACAGTTCGTTGCCCAGCCTGTATAACTGCGCGGTAGATGCTCGCAGGATGGCGGCAACATCGTGGAATAGTGGCGGTGCGCTAATGTATGGGCTGTGGAGGATCAGAAACCAAGGAGGCCGACTCCAAACTTTTAGAATGGATGAGAACCTACATCAAGCAGTCGACAGCGTCGAGCAGCTTCTCAAATTCAGCAGGCTGGACCCCTGTGTCGTCCAGGTAGATGACTTGATCTTCGTCGCCATCCAGCTGACTCGAGGCCCTCTCCCCCACATTCTCCAGCTTTTTGCGAAACCACCCACTATGCCTTCAAAGTTTGTCACATTGCACACGGAAACTCACATCCTGCGCATGTACAAGGACCATGCCGCGCGCCTCCCAGTGCCGGGAACGGATTTTGGAATCCAGTGATCCTGGTCGCTGTGCTGAACTGGAACTTGAAGCAGTTCCATGGGACAGACGCTTGTGCTTCAAGACAGAGGACGGCGAAGGCCCTGAGAAAGTCTGAGAGCGAAGAACGACCAAATTGGGAAGAGCTTCATTTGACGAGATAAGGGCTGAGGAATCCGAGGCGTTCGGTCGAGGAAGAGGAGGATTAAACATGAGCTTTGAAGGAGACTTGTCGCGGGAAACGGCGGAGGGTGGAGTACGATTCGAAGTGAGTGCTTGATGAATGGGCGAGGCAGGGGGGGCAGATGCCCACTGAATGGCCCTGATATCCATGGAAGCAGCAACCACCGCCGATACACTCGCAGCCGATCCGGCAGATTCAATTGGAGCATCCAGATCCGGCTCCTCCTTGGGCTTCACGAGTGCCGGAAGGTGAGTCTCCAGGATATGACGCTCCCAGCTCTTGCGTTCCACCTGCTCGGGGCAGTACACTCGCTTACTGGGCATTTGAAGGGATCAATGTGGCTTTTGCGGGAAGAAACGTATGTCTTTCCTGTAGGATGAGGTTAGTCAGAGAGGGAAAGGGACTCATAATTGTCGCCCGGGAGGGAACCAAGGGAAAAGAGAAAGTTGTGAGGACACCATATTTGCGCATGACGTCAGCAACGACTCCGCGCACCGAGCTGATGTGCTCTTCCATGTTCTTGATGAGATCGTTCCTTTGGAATGTTTGGGAGCAGTATGGGCATAGCGTGCTGTATATCCATGTCGCAGGTTAGTCTAGTCCAATTCTCTATTACAGGGCTAGCAATATTTGGATACGTACATAATGGGCGGGCGGATGATACGGGCAATGGGACGCTGTTAGAGAGAGAGAGAGAGATGTATATGGTGAGCGACTCAGTTCCTATGAAGAATTACGCCAGAGGTTCGGCTATACTCTGGGATGCCGGTTCCTGCCACGGAAAAGCTTACACATACCTGCCTTCGAAGTCTTTCATAGCTGTGAGGACACTTCCGCTTCAGGTTCGTTGAAATAGAGGAGGGCCCCGGGGAAGACTTGGAACGAGTAGGCGATTCGGTATGCTCTTCAGAATTCGAATTCAACGGAAAGGATGGGAGAAGGCTGGAGGGATCTGAGGCTTTGGGTCGAGGACGAGGTGAATTGAATATCAATTTTGAGGGAGTTCGACGAGTGCCAATCTTATTGTCGCGGGAAAAGGCGGAAGGTGCTGTACGAGGTGGGGTAGGAGGAACAGGTACAGTCGGAATCGGCGCGTCAATGTTCATAGAACTACAACTAGAAGTCGCCACTGCCGTCGATGCGCTCGCAGAACCATTGTCAAGGGGAAAATCCATATCGAATGTAGGCTCGATTTTAGGCTCCACGGGTAACGGGTGGTGTACCGCCAGCACATGACGCTCCCAGCTCTCGCGATCCACATGCCAGGAGATACAGACATCACTGAGAGGGCATTTGAAGGGACCAGCGCTGCTTTCGCGGGCGGAGATGTACACCCTTCCTGTATGATAACGTTAGATTGAGTGTCACTTGTAAGAGGGATAGGAACTGAATGCGATGCGGAATAGTAACGATGAAAAGGTGCAGAAGAAAGAAGAAGACGCGAGCGTACCACGTTCGCGCAACACGGCTGGGATCAATCTGTGCACCGAGATAATGTGCTCTTCAAAATCATTGGTGAGATTGGTCCTCTGGAACTTTTCGGGGCAGAACGGGCACAGGATCCTGTAGTACATCCGCTTGCTTGTCAGATATGGTGCAATTATCGATGGCCTGAGGGCAACGTACATGAACGAATGGTCGGACGCTTTCGAATGCTGTTTCAGTGTCTGGGGTGCAAGAGATGGATTGTTAGATGGTCAGTGTTCCGAGAATGACATTTAACAAGTTCGACGATGAGGTGAATTCCACGCTGAGGCAGCTTGTTTGAGGCAGGATCGATCCGACGAGAAGAGAAGAACTTGAGGAATTAGAAGTCATACCAGGAGTTCAATAGAGAGCCAGAGCTCAGAATAACGAGGTGAGATAGCGACGCCACGAAATTTGATAAAGCAATGCTGAGAGTACGTAAAGACTACGTTTGAGTTGCGGTGGAGGAAGCTAGATCGATCGGCTCGGAGTCGGATCGGCGTTCGGAGCTTAGCATATGCACCTCGCGGCCTCTCTTCCAGCGGGCCTGTCGTCGCCAATGAGTTCAATGATGAGCGAGTCTATATGTCATAGTAGAACTAAACTTCTCCTCCAACTCAGAAACGGGACTAGGTGAACCCCCATCTTGCTCCGCCACAATTCTCTGGCCACCGGGAATCCCACAATAGTCTCCCCATCCTACTATCCAGTGGATACACCTTCACGTGTACATGTGCATGTCCCCTGTGAATATAATCATCACGTTTGGTAGAGGCGGGCGGAGCGGGGCCATCGAAGGATAGTATGACTCAGTGCGGTGCTGTTCGACGGGAAGCTTACCCAGATCTTAATCATGCCCGAGTGAACGGCTAAGAAGGAAGTGGAAGTCATCCGTCAAGGCCCCAAAGCAGAGATCGATTGTTAACAGACATCGCAGACTCTTGTTGGACGCGCCGCTGGACCACATCCTGGTCCATCGACGACATACTTATCTCAAAATGAGACCAGGAATATTTGCAAGTGACAGCCACAGACGTGTCAGCAATTCCAGAGATACACACATACCTATCCAGTGAGATCCAAACGAAATTCAATCTTGGCACAAGTGGTCGCACAAAAAAGTATCATTCACCAGATGCCGAAGTACCGATGTGCATAACCTCGATCCCGACGACGTTTTGCGTATCGGCGTCCACCTGTATTCATTCCCCGCACAAAAAAAACTTAGGACTACTGTCAAGAAAGAAAGGCGAGTAACGTACGCGAAGCCCAATTAGCCTGTCCTCGTCCATCAACACACTCTCAAAGCCCTCAAAGCGCGTACTATTGCGAGGCGTGAAAGAGACATATGGCAGTTCACTGACGACGGGTTCCTCGAACACCTCGCTCACTAGAGTACTTGGCTCTGTGACGACCTCGATGTCGACGGCACTCCTGTCGATGACATAATTACCACCAGCGAGCTTCCGTAAAACGATAGAATTGAAATCCAGCACACGCAGCGGCGGTGGTGCATTGTCTCCTTCGTCGATTTCCCTGACGGCTGCATCTTCGAAGTCGTCATTACCAAGCGACTTCGTGAGCACACATCGCGTCCCAGCGCTTGTTGTGATCCACCGCGTCTGCGTCTTAGACGCGTCGATCCACCTCGTAATTCCCGGGCCCCACTGGTCCCAGCGTAGAGCAACAACGCCATCGTCACCCGCAGACTCAGCCGCACTCCACTTCTGGCACACTTCGAGCAACGCACCACGCGTGACAAAGATGGAAAATTCATCCGAGACCCAGCCGTCGCCCTCAAGTTTTACGGTGCGCATTTGTAAGAGCACGATGGAGTCGTTGGCAGTGGTGCGGAAGGGCGGCTGGTGGTGCGCATGTTGGGCTTTCGGGGCGCCAGGCTGCGGGGCAGTAGGGTTGTTCTCACCACGGCAGCTGAGGCTGATGCAGAAGTGGCTCGGTGAGAGCCGGGGAAGACTGAGAGCGTAGCGTGGGGTCGTCGGGGGGGCGGAGTTGTCGGAGGGAATTTCCCAGATGTCGAGCACACCGGAGGCGGTCCTGGGGAGGAGGAGGAGCGTGGGAGATAGGAATGTGAGACTCGCGTAGGCATATCCGTGGTGGGGGAGCATCTGTGAATAGACTCGTATTTGTAA
The DNA here is from genome assembly GCA_018282005.1 of Asterophora parasitica. Taxonomy (NCBI): domain Eukaryota; kingdom Fungi; phylum Basidiomycota; class Agaricomycetes; order Agaricales; family Lyophyllaceae; genus Asterophora; species Asterophora parasitica. The sequence continues at coordinate 4,856 of JABCKV010000294.1, read as the reverse complement.
TCACACGTCGACACGAGAGAGGGAAGCTCACCAATAAGAGATGCCCACTTTGCCAGTCATAGACACAGATAGTGTCATCAGGGTGGGTGGGCCGCTGGTGGTGGATGATGACGGCAAGACGGTTTCCGACAATTTCAATGCCAACGGAGGGGTGTGCGGTCAGGGTGACTGCGACAGGGAGAATGGGGTTGTGGGCGCGAGGATGCGGTCTGCCGGTAGAAAATTCGACGAATTGAACAAGGATTTCATGGAAGGCACCATTTGTTGGATGAAGCTGGCTACAGGAAATGCGGGTGAGCTGTCGCAATTCGATGTTGACAACAATCAGAAGGATTGACGGACCTCGTGACGATGGCGATGAGATCGTGCTCATAGATGTTCATGCCCACGTCGATATACATGCAGCGCGCATCGATGAAAGACCAAGATAACGGGTCACTTGGAGTGGAAGGCAGTCTGCAGTAGTGCAGTTTCCGGCGATTTGAGTCTCCAAGCAAGTAAATACCGCCCATAAGCTCGTAGATGCCAGAAATATCAAAGTGGACAGGGAGGGACCTGCTAAAGTCGACGTTTAGGCGTGCCCAGCCGTCTTCTCGTCTTTTCAGCCGTTCAAAGCGCTCACCCACCACGACATCGGTATGTGGTGTATCTTCAATGCGTGCGGCATGGCTGAGGAACCGGTATTGCAAAACCTGGAACGTCTGAACGTAGTTGTTGAGTGTGGAGTTGGTGAGACTGGCAGAGAGGAGATCCGGAAGGTCAAGATGGCATAGAATTCGCAGTGTAAGTTCTGCCGGGATCTGGAGGATCATGGTGGTTCAAGTTGTGCTTGAGTTGTTGAACACTTGTTCCCATCACCTCCACATGAATCTGATCATCTCAAATCTTATCTTATCTCGTGGGAACAATCTTGGCCTGTGGCTGCCCAGAAATATTCAGCACCACGACTCTGAGGGGTTTGAAGAGTGCCGACTTGCATTCCTAGACTAGGAGCGGAGCGGATTGTGAACGATGTCGTGGAATAGCTGACTACACTGCACTAGGATTAGCTCAAGTAAAGTTCCTTAAAGCCACTGTCGGAGGGGAGGTTAGTATTTTCTTCTTCTCATCTTGAACGTTGAACATTCATGCAGCCTCAGGCGACCACGCTCTTCCGACCGACTTCATTACCAACCACATCTGGAGTTCTACATGCGGAACGGGGATACCCTGGCTCATTCAATGACCTCATGATTCATGAAATCCTGGCATTCCGCCGACCAACAACCACGACTCATCATACAAAGCTGCAGCATCAGCGTTGTAGGGCCTGCAGGATTCGACAATATGTGACAAAAACTCGGCGACAGTGCGTTAATGCGTGAGACCCCACGCTGCATGTCGCCGTCACCATGGGGGGAACTGCACCATCGAGCCATGAGAATGTACGTTGCAGTATTCTTCACGATGCACCCGTTGACAACTTGGGGCTGTGTGTCCAGGGGTCTTCCTTTGGATTCGGCTCTATGACACAATGAAGTATCTTGCATGATTCCACCTTACGACGTTCACATATATTCTTTTGGATAGTTCAACAAACACGCTGGAATGTGTCGTTTACTTTTTGGATTTATTCCTTGCTTAACCTGAGGACGCCTATAGCTCGTGCTGCACTCTGCCCAGATTACCTGTCCTCTGACTTCTTGCCTCCTTCTTCCCTTGAATCGTGTGCGAGTTGCTGGGTTTACCTGGAATCCGTAGCTACTCGAATACTGCCGCATTTTCTGAGGCACCTTGCCCAATAAAGACTTCCTCCTGTTGACTACCACTCAACTTGACGAGCCTTAGCGCCTCTCTCTTCGAACCCATCTCTCGTCACATCTGGAATTTCCGCATGCATACTGCAACTTCTGTCTCTTTCACAATGGTACGGCGGCACGTCGGCGTGCATATACATAGTATTCGAATACATAAGTCATTTGTAAGTACATGGTTTCATACCAGATATCTATCACGGCGCAACCCCGAAGTCGCTCTACATTACAATATCCTTGCCGGTGCAGTTGAAGACTTACCCGCTCCTCGTTGCCCTTCTCCCTGATGTCCTGCTCGCGCTTGTCCTAATAATCCTGACCATCCTCATCTTCATCATTCTCCCCGTCGCCATCCTGCTCTTCTTCATCCCGCTCCTCCTCATCCTGGTCATCGTCGCTAAGCCCATCATCGCCAAAAATCTCCTCACTCTCCCTCGCGGCTTTCGAGGAGACCCCGAGGCGTGGGTACTCCACCTCTAACCCTCCTCTGAGCAGTACCTTCGCTGCGTTCCGCGACTCCGCTGTCTGCCTAGGCGACCTCTCTGCATTGCCAAACGTGACCTCAAGATGCTCCAGCTGGCGAAGTCCCTCCTGCGCAAAGGGGTAGTTCTTCGGGTCCCATCGACGCGTCTGAGCTATTTCCATGATGATCTTGTCCCAATCAGATGGATCCGGAATGTGGAAGGTAGTGCCATTCAACATCGCCTCAATGAAGGCATAGTAGAACGGTGTACGGATGGAGTCGATGTCGGGGAAGTTGTCCTCGATAATGAGCACGTGAAGGTTCGGGAGCATATTGCACACCTCGTCGACGTCGTAAGCCATCAGTCCGCACGCCGAGGCAAAGCCACCGCACTCGCCATACTTCGGGGAAAGGTGAATATACTCCAGTGTAGGGAGGTCGGCGAAAACTTCGAACAGGGCGAAGGCGTTAAACGTGAGCTCGTGAAGGATGAGGTGCGTGATGGGCGCTCGGGACTGAATGAGGGATTCCAACACGGAGCGCGCAAGGAAACAGTCGTTTTGCATGCCCGACTGCCCGGAGATCACCAGCTCGCGCAGCGCGGGTACTTTCATGCGCCCAGGGAACGCATAGTTAAGGCTCGTATCGTCGGGGTCCTCAAATGTCCAGAGACACCCGACACGCAGCGTCAGCTCAACAAGGTTGGGGAGCTGGATGAGTCCTCCTTCTGCATCCCCTTCTGCATCAGACTCGGAGTATGGGAAGCAGTTTACGCCATCAACGTAGAGCCGCGTGAGGTTCGGGCAAACGCGAAGCGCATTGGCGATGCTGAGCGGGAAGAGGAAAGGGTCGTTAATGTGCAGCTCGGCGAGGCGGTGCCAGGGGAGAACATGTTTAATAATGGGCTGGTCCAGTGCGGCCGGCGCCTGCGGCCATATGCCATTGTTCCGTGAACCGTTGTTGGTCGTGAATGTAAGGGAGAGAGAGAGCGCGGCAGAGGGGTCGGCGCGCTTGAACCAGGCATTGAGACCACGGCGGACGGAGTTCCAGTAAGTGATTGAATGCAATCGGGAGGAGGATGTACGCCGGGGCTCCTTAAATGCCACGCTTGCCCACATCTCCCGTGTGGAAAGCGCGATTTCTTTCCAGCGGTGGCAGACGGCGGAAAAAGTGTGTGTGGACCTTGTTAGTCCAGAATCGCAGTGGAACGCGTCATCAGAAATTTCCGGGAGGATGTGAAGAAGGACTTCTTGTAGTAATTCGTTCGGGAGCTGGGAGATCGGGCTTGACGGTGTAGGAGGGCTCGGAATTTCAGTCTGGGGAGAAGTCAGCATTGTTAGCATACCATATGTCTTTCAGAAGAAGGCAGAACACACCGTGGGCAGTCCCAGCATTTTCGCATTTGAAGACATGGAGGTGCAAAAAAGTGGGCCTGTGGAAATTTGCTGGACTCTCTTTATACTTTCGCCATGTACGCGCTTGCGCCTGTGCGGACGCGTCTGGCTATGCGCCATTCAGTGCGACCCTGAGGAAGAAGCTGCGAAGCCGGGCCAGGCACCTCCCATTGTTCAGTCCGATTGGCGATGAAGCCATCAAATCCCTGGCGCCTCCAAGTCAGTGTAGGCCACAGAACTTGCTCTGACAGCTGGTGGATTTTTGGAGGTGGCATTGTGCAGAGGACGTCTGGAAATATCTGCCACGAGGAAGTACCCACTGGCGAGGAGTATCATCGGCTAAACATTAGATGGCTAAAGGAGCTTACATTGCTATGCAAGTGCTGGCACGTGGGGATCATAATGAGCGCTATGGACAATCCTCAATAGTCCAAGCGAGCGTTCGAGGCGAAAAAACAATGCTTCAATGTTGTGCCCTTTCACTGATCTCGACACCCCAGTGTTGACCTTGTGGCGTAGTGTGGAACAACATCCAAGCAATCTAGACGTCCTCCAGTTTCTATATTTATCCTTTAGATGTGCCAATCTTCAGAAAACTGCCTTCGTATGAGCTCGTCATGCTACAGAAGAAAATGGAGACTACTATTGAACATGGTTAGATGTCGTGCTTAGATGATGACATCACTCTCTCGACGGAACCTTCCGCGAACACGACTTGTCCGACCCTGGCTTCGACCCAACTTCGACCCCAACGCGCGCGTTTCCTCCATGCTCGCTCACCGTAACCTAGAAGTTCTTAGAAAAAGCAACGGATAAACTTTAGGGGCGACTGTGGTCGGCAATTCAGTTATGTTCTAGAAAGTTGTTCTCATGCCATAAAAAATGATATGTATCATCACCAGAATCCAACAAGATTCTCTAGTAACCCACTCACCCGTGTTCTCGAAGTTCTCGGCCCATAGTGAATTGTGACTATGAATCCGACATTCTTTAGTAGCAGTTCAGTTTCTTATGATCATGGCGCAGTGTGCGGTAAAGTTTGAGGAATGGATTTGAAGTAGGTAGTTCTCATTTGCACGTCCAAGCAACTTTTTCACGGCGAACTTACATATGATCACCGTCAGTGCCATCATTAGTATTCGGTTACGACCGCCAAACCATTTGAACCAATTCTTATATAGAGACTATGATGATACAAATTTCCAA
>JABCKV010000293.1:0-19637 GCA_018282005.1 Asterophora parasitica | reverse complement strand
ATGATCACGACCCTTGCAAAGGTCAAACGTTATTCGGGACCTGACTACTTGAAAACTATCATCCAAATGACCTACACGATGTTCATTGTTCGTCTCATCCCGTCCTATCATTCGATTACCCTCCTGACGTGCATCTAAATGATCAGGCAGTGTATCCCTCGATGGTGATATACCTCGTCCATCAGAAATGCTCGATTGTGGAGGAGTTTGGCTTCACTGTGCCTTCGAAGGAGTCTGAGGCAAACAATGCTGAGATGGGCCATCATCACACAATAACAGTCGGCCATCTCTCTTTCGCTGTCGGCGCTTCGTCGGAACTTACGGACGCGTATTCCATCTATTCCCGCACGGGCTCGAATCAAAGCACCGTCGAAGTGACTGAAAAAAGAAAACCTATAGCACCCAGAGGTAAGTTCGGCAGTTTTTTTTTTCAATGAAACCATATTGATTCGCATTCCTCAGATGATGGTATCGCAATGCAGGCGCAATCGACGTCTCGTGGTCGATGATACTCGACGGAGGTCAATGAACCTCAGTTGAAGCTACATTGACAGTGCGCCAGTACACCTGGCGCCGAGCACTGATGCTGCTGTTCCAACTCCAGCGCCTGCAAGTCATCCAGACCTGACAGACCAGTTGCATGGAACTCGTGGCCTTGGTGGTTTCGGCCACATGAACCCGTTCCATGGGGATGCAGGAGGGGCCCGGTGAAGCGGCTCAATTGGTCGGGAAGAGCATGCATATCTTCAGTGTGCTACATACCTACCGGACGATTTGATGATCGATCGTCCAAGGAGATTGTGTAGAAAAATCACAACGAGGGAAACATACTAATACATGAGCTTAATCCTGTAACAGACAACTGCGTTAGCAACAGAACAGCAAAAGAAGTTCGTTTATTTTCCCGTCCGACCATACTTACCAGCCAGAGAATATGTTGCGTGTCCTCATCTGGATGTCGGCAAAATGCTACGGTGCATCTCATTACCCACAGCTCACGATGCACTTTCTGCTTGTAGTCTGGAAAATATCCAGGGATATTTATGGCCTTTCCCGCCACCTGAACCTTTTGCGTCTCTCTAAACTCACTCGGCGCTACCTCTACGACATCGTCAAAGACCCTGATGCACCTGTGCCTGGTGCTCAGGTACCCATAGCCACTGCCCACCTCCCGCACATTGCTGGTATCACGCATATCTACATCTCTACTCGCGCAGTTTTCTATGTACCAAGTGATCTACTATGGCTTGGTGGGCTACAGCACGAGTGTATTCGAGCGACACGGTCCTAGTATGAGGGACCTGCCAGGTACGATTGTTGTGTGTATGTCGGCAGCGGCGATGCAGCCGATGACTGGCCTGGTTTTGCGGGCCTCAATGTCGCTCGTGTCCCACTTTTCTTTTCTTTCGAGCACAGTGGAACTATGTACCATGTGCCTTGGTTCACTGGTTCTCGCATCTTGGGAATACACCGGATCCCATTACAGAGATGTGGAGGGTTCACCCAGATTTTGCCAGTGACAGGCACAGCAGGCCAGTCTTGGCCGTTATTGCATTCACGACGCGCACTTGATTGATGTCATGGGGGATAAAGACATTCCTCGTTACAATTTTGACTCAAGTAAAGCTCTCGATTCATTTAAAACATGTCCTTGTATTCTGCAAGACACAAAAGTGTTCTGAAAGGTAAATGAAAGAGGTTTTCAAAGGAGAAGGGTCAAAAAGGGAAAAGAGAAGGGTCAAAAAGGGAAAGGGATGGAAGTGACAGAGGTTGTAGTTTTCCTGATTGGCATTCGAGAACCAGACCTTGACATGCTAGCTGAACGCGACAAGGCGCGCGTACAGCACGCCCCCTCCAACATAACCAATTTCGAAATTGAGGTACAATTGGGTCCAGAGAAGCTCCACATCCGGAAGTGATTGCGAGACCCCCAAGCTCAAAAATGGGCGGAGCATGGACGTTCAAGGATGTCGATGTCTATTGTGATCATAATACCGTGGATGGTGTGTGGCGCAGGGCAATAGCTTACCAGTGCGATTGTAGATGTATCGTACATGCAATTGAATTGCACGAAAGCTTCAAGGAGAGCAGCCGAAAAAATGTCAGAATACTATAAATTGGAAGACAGATTCTAGCTTCATCTTCTCGTGGATCCAATGTGCATGATTTGGATTTCCACAATATGGTGTGTTAACAGATCAGTCTGCATAATCTAAGCATCAGCAATCTCCCACATAAGCAGACGTAGGTGAAAATGGAACCCACCTTGAGACCCAACAACCGCTCCTCGTCCATCAACATGCTATCAAACTCCCACCCCACCTTTTCTTCCTCTTCCTCCTTCTCCCTCTCTCTCTCCTCCTCCTGCCCAGCTATCCCCTGCACCCTCTCCCTCTCCGCTCTCCTCTGCTCCATCGCCCTTGCCTGCTCCGCTCTCCTCTCCGCCCGACTCGGTGTGAGCAACGAGGTGCGCACAAACGGCAGCGCGCTGCTCACAGGATCACGGAACGCAAAGCCCCGGAGCGTCGTCCGCTCCTGCACCACCTCTACTTCCAACGTTCCCCCCCAGTCCCGTTCGCCTGTGACCGTGACCACACGCCCGCCCCCGCGGGCCGCATACCTCCGCACCGTGTACGGATTGAAATCAAGCACCTCCAGCCACCGACCCCGGTCCCCGTCCTCTTCAGCAGGCGCACCCGCCAGATCTGGACGATGCACATGGAGGCTCACGATGCCTCGTGTCCCGGCGCTTGCGGTGATCCAGTCCAAATGCGCGTCGCTCCCGTTTACCCAGCGCGTGCTGCGCGGGCCCCAGCGCGTCCAGGGCACGCGGGGAACGGGGTCTGCAGCAGGGCTAGGGGCAGAATGTGTGGCCGCAGGTGGGATGATATCATCATGGAGGGTTGCAATGTCGGTGCTTAGTGGGAAGTCCGGGTCCTCGATGATGGTGAGATCGTCTTCGTTGGTGGTGCTCGTACTAGGGCCGGCTGTGCTGGAGCTGCTGGACTCGGCGTGCAGTGTGTCGCTGTTGGTGCCAGTGTCGATGTTTAGAACACCGTAGTCCACCACAAATTCCAAACCCGCGTTCGCGTATTCCTCCTCCACATCGATCCCATCGTCCTCCTCCGGAAACGGACCAGGTCCCCACAAAAAGGACGAACGATACCCGTCAGGCTCCACGTCCATCGCACGCTCATCTTCCTCATCCTCAGCTCCGAGTCTTACGCCACCATCCACAGCCCACTTGCCTTCCCCCTTCCTCGCGCGCTCCGCCATCTCGCGCAACTGCCCCCGATGTGCAAACAGCACAAACATCTCCGGCCCGACAAAAAAGTTGTGCAGTTGCACGTGGAAGAGCAGCACCGCGTCGTCCGCTGATGCGGTGAACGGCCGCGTTGAGTGCGGCTTGCCCGAGGGCGTCGGGTTCGGCTCGCCGCGGCATTGAATCATGAAAACGTCCGTGCGTGGCGCAAGCTCTGGGAGCGCGAACGCGATGAGGGGTGCCGGCGTGGCCGATAAAGCTGCTGGGATGTCCCAGACGTCAAGAGCGCAGGTGCGAGCGTTGGGGAGGAGGAGGAGCGTGGGTGACAGGAACACGAGTGATATGTATGAGCGGTTCGGCAATTGTACATCCTGTCGAGTTCGCGTGTGAGAACAGATATAAGAAACATATTGATGTTCATACCAACTTGAGCGCACCCGTACGCCAGTCAAAGACGTATAGCTGGTCTGATACATTGGGCTCGGAAAACCAGGTGATGACAAGGGCAAGGTGATCGCCCACAATCTCGATACCCATGGAGGGCCGTGCTGTACCGCTCTGTTGGATAAAGAGCACGGGCTGCTGAGCGAGTGGATGCGGTTCGCCAGTAGAGAATTGGCGGAAGTGTATTTCATAAATGTAGATATCTGGCTGCGAGAGGTGCGGTCTCCTACACCGGGACAATAGATAAGTTGATGGAGATAAGAAAACAGAAAGACAGGACGCACTTGGTGAATGTAGCAATGAGATCGTGCTCGTCAATGTTGAGGCCGAGGTCGATGATTTCGCAGTCCATATTAATGCGCGACCACTCTACTGGATCGTCCTTCGCAGACGGCAACTTAAAGTAATGCAGCGACCTGCGACTCTCGTTGCCAAGCAAGTAGTAGCCGCCCGTCAGATCCCACACACCCGACGCCCGATGCTCCACCTTGACCGTCCTGCACCAGTCAATGTCCATTTCAGCCCAGCCCTCCTCGCGGCTCGCCAGAAGCCCCAACTTGGTCGACACATCGACTTTGCTGGACGGGTTGTCCTCGAGTAACGCTGCCTGTGTGGCGATGTGGTATTGCACGACCTGGAAGGTCTTTGTGTAGGAGTGGAAAAGCTTGTTGATACGGGCAGCGGATGCGAGATCAGCAAGGTCGAGGTAACAGAGGATACGCACGACGATCTCTGGTGGCAAATTTCGCAGCATTGGCGACGACGATGGGTCAAGTGAATTTCAATGAACGAAGTAGCGATAAGATAAGATGTGGAAGTAAAACCGATACATAAATACTGCCAAATAATTTTCTGATCGCGGGTCGTCCACGCCACTCTCGTATTGAACATGTCGCTCTACAGTATGGGCCCAGTCCAGGTCCCAACGTCTGACACAGCTGGCACTATGGGCCCGTCCCCTCCTAAATATCCCTTAGCTCAAGGCCGCTTTACATGGCAGTTTAGATACCCCCCTTTCGGCCACGCCACCTCCGAAGACTTTCTACATGATGTCAACTTGTCTTTTGGGAAGTCAGCTACACCAGGGCTTGGCTTCGATACAAAAACCATCTTCGAAATTCCACACTCCAAGTATTCCACGTAATGATTGCATCGGACAAGACCTCAGATGCCTGGCCCAAATTTCTAACCAAAGTCTCCCTGCTGCAACTTTCCCCCAAGGACCCCACCAAGTGGATCACAGGCCCGTTCCATGCGGCATACATCACCGAATTTGCGCCCAAATTTAAACGTAAGCACACTGGTTGTTAAAGTTAGGTGATGCACTGACGAGCTGACCTCAAACAGGTCCAACAACCGCTGGTATTCGGGATATGGACCTCGTATAAGGCTCCGATTACCTGATCTCACCACAAACATCGGCCTTGTCGCCGAGTACAAGCTTCTCAAGGTACCTAGTATCTGTCCGGACAACTTCGCACCGGTTTTCCGTGAGAGCTTTTATCAGGCTGCCTGGTATCTCATGGGCTGTGATGTCATGTGTGAGTCTTGCTCCTTGACAGTGGACTAGATCACCGTGCTGAACTGTCCTTTCCTAGCGACGACATGAGCGCCCTCATTGAGGCTGCACTGGGCCTTGCTGCAGCAAGTCTGGCCTTTGATGCGAGTTATGGGTATATATTATCTGGAATGTATGTCTGACCGTGTCGCTGGCCTATTATTTGTCTATATCAGGTGACTGCATGATGTCCTTGTTCCTTCCTCCGTTCACTGAGACTAGGCCATTACTGTGAGCCGTCATCATTCCTCGCTTTATCTTCGTCTGCAAACACCTCTTGATCTTGAAACGAATGATCACTTTTCCTGCCATGCGCACTCAAGTTAACGATACCTACGAGCTTCTCTCATTTTTGCCGACTTTGTTCACTGCATACCTGCATCCCAACTGCCCTCTGCTACTGTGTATTCCTTTCTGTAGTTTTAAATTGCTTTTTGTAGCCATTAAAAGCAGAATCCTATGTTTTCGATCCAATCCTTACTCGCAACTGACTTTCAAGTTTCGTCTGGTAAAATCCTGCTCGCCATATGCATGCATTGAACCTGACCTGGTTAACGGCGACCATATAATGCGTGCTAAAGCTCAACGCAATAGTACTCTACAGACAAAAATACAAACATAGATATATAGGAGTAAAATACAACAGTGTCCTTGAACTGCGCCTTACTCCTCCGCTAACAGATCGTTCACCTCCTCCTCCTCCTCCTCCTCCTCATGCATGTCGCCGTCCATAATAGAATCAAACGGGATCTCCGACGTGTCATCGTCATCGAGAATTTCGTTGATCTCGGCGTCCAGCTGCTCCTCTTTCACCTCCAACGTATCCCTCCTTGAAGGGGTACGCTATCAATTACCATATCGCGTACATCTAGTGAGAATGACCTACCGTTGTTTGGATCGATTATCCCGCGGGACAGGAACAGCCGCCGGCTGCTCTTCATCGCTGTCTGACAGTATTTCGATAACGGTTTTCTTCGCAGCGCTACAAGTTGTGACAGGCGTCAAAGATATTCTGTTGATAGAAAGTCCAGACTCACGCAGATCTTTTGGGAAGTGTCCGCGTTGGTGGCAGCGGGGGTCCCGGTTCAGAAACATCCTCGCCAGAGCTGTTGTCGTCTGACTTGGACAGTCGTGGGCGCCTGTGGACAACAATGAGGATGTGCTAGGCAATGAAACAAAAAATTACATGCTTGGATCTCGGCCTGGATCCTCCGCGGTTTAACGATGTCTCCGACGTTGGCTCATCGCCCTCGGTGGTCGCGGTGACAACACTATCGGACCTCCTACCATAGAAAGCGGATTCATGGGAAGGCATACGCCGCATGAATGAACCAAAACGTACCTCTTCTTACCCTTCCGCCTCGGCTCCTCAAAGCTGATAGCCTCCTCGTCATCTTCAGGGATGATATCATCTAAGAATTTGAATAGCTCCTCCAGTTGCTCGAGCTTTCTGTACTCCTCCTCGCTGAAGTCCTCCAGTTGCTTCTCGAACTTCTTCGCGATGTTGGCCTCAAACTTCGCGAACGCGTTGTTGGTTGTGGTGTCACGCAAAGGCCGGCGCTACATGAAAAGTACAAATCAGAGGCGGCAAGCACGGTGAAATGGAAAAGAAAACATACAGAACGCAGCCCGAACATGAGGACCTTCAACTCCTTGATCTTGTCATCCTCGACGGTTTCTGGGATATGCAGCTTTCCGAGAAGCTGGCACAGTATTTTCTTGTCTTCCTCTGGGAATGGCAATCAGATGCTGAACTGGTTCAATGACTCTTCGCCACTCACTTTCCCATTCGTCTTGGAGCAGAGACTTGATAATATCCACCGCCATATCCAATTGGACTGACATATCAGCCTGGTGCTTCGCATCAGCTTTCCCCCGAGCATCGCTGGTAGATCATGAGGTTGTATACCTGACACTCGAAGAAAACAACTCACAAGGCGCTCCGCAGCTTTATAGGATCGGTCCAATCTAAGAACAACGCCGTGACCTGCGCGGAGCTGATCATCTCGTCATCTCCCTGTAACTTCTTGCGGTCTTTGCTGAGCTCTTGGTATGTCTTGATGAAGATCTGACATGATACATAGTCAATGGAAATCTTTGTACGGGGTTTGATTGAGGATGGAGCACACCTCACGCATCGTACGTTGATTCAGGGGCGACGAATACGAGTACGCGGGGAAGAAAAAAGTCAGGCATTGGCGCAACTCCTGATTATCGATTGTCGCAGGAGACAGATAAGACTGTACGAGGTTCATTACCACCTGGCACCACAATGATGTGCTTAACGTATTGATTATGCAAGCCATAGTGGCGATAGCGCACCGTATTATCCGTGATCATTCCAGCGAGAACAAGTTTCGAAAGGCCGACACAAATCAGTGCCCGCACCTTGTCCGACGTAGAAGTCCCAAGGAGCTGGATGAGGAAAGGAACGATTTTGGGGAACTGACGAAGTACAACGTCAGAACTTGGAAGCATACAGCCATCGAGAAATCCTCACGTCGCCAGGTATCTCTTTGCGTAGTACTTGGTCATGTACCATGAGAATGTCGAAAACGACTTTCAGCAAACTGGGCATCAGGACTTCGGGCGAGCTCATCAGCTGCGTAACGAATAGGAGTACTGAGCCGACGGCGAGGCGCTGAGAGTCGTCGTGAGTTGGTTGAAGATATACGACATCAGGAAGCCAAAAAATACCGTAGCAATTAGGCAACACAGTCCCAAGCTCACTAAACCCTTCTCTCGAAACACGGGCTCCTTCCTCTTGACGGAAGGGACGATAAGCTCTTTCAGAATGCCATCTAGCGTCGAATTCTCCTCTAGCGTCTGTCGATTTAACCATCAGGCAAATTGGACTCGGAAAGTAGTATCAAAGCTGACTCACACTATTCACGCGTTCCAGCATCCCGATGCACAAGGACAAGGATCTCAAATCAATGAAGTCCGAGTGAGCCTTCTCTTCGGGTATTTGCTCCGTCGGTGGCTTTTTGTTCGTTCTAGGAGGCCTAACCGTGGCCGGAGTTTCTCCATACGTCGTTTCCGCGTCAGCGTCCTTCTGATGTTCATGCCAGTGAGAATCCAGTGGGAAGCTTTTCAATAAGAACTACTTACGGTAGCGTCTTGATCCTCGTCGCCACCTAGGTCGCGCAAATCTTGGACTATTTCCACAACGACACGAATGAGATCTCGCTCGTTTGCAGACAGCTCCCTAAGAACATCAAGACATTTCGACAATAAAGACTCAGGAAGCGCTGGATGCGATAACATGTCGCCTGCAAATTACCCACTTGTCAGTAGTAGTGAGGCAAACAGGTCGAAAAAATACCTACGGACGAGCTGAAACATCTTCCTCCGGCCAATCTCATCAGCGTAATCAAGGTTGACGGCGAGACGTAGCAGCTCGCCGATAATGGCCTCCTTTTCTAACCGTGAATCTTCCATTCTGATTATTTCGTCCTCAGTTGGATCACGGAAGAGCCGTTCTTGTTCCTCCACTGTTATATCGTCAATCAGGGTATTGAAGGCGGTTTGGATTCGGAACGCCAGCTCGGTCACGACGGGGAGCACATTTTCAAGACGGGCTTCATCCTTGAGAGCCTTTCCATGCTCCACAAAGACACGCGCAAGGAACGCGGTTTCCGGGGTGAGGTTCTCCCAATAATCGCCTTGAAGAAAAATGACGGATGAGCAGCAACACTGAAAGAAACACTGTAAAGGCGTACGTCCGAATTCCATGTTCTCAAATATGTCGGGACGGGTATCGAATACGCCCAGAACTGCGTCAGCCGCAACGGTGCTTTCTGCGGCCAGGTCGAGCATTTTCAGCATCTCCACTAGCCCGCTCTCGATCTTTGCGTCCTGCAGGGTGTTTTCGCCTTCTTGCTTCGCCGGGCGTTCTGCGATGATATCAACCCATTTTCCCAAAAGAGACGCCGCCGCGTTCCGGACACTGGGTTCACGATCACTCAACCCATTGCGAATTATGAGCTCGCGCTGAAGAATAGTGCAAGCACGGGGATGAGTGGGCCCCATGCCTTCGTCGTCCTTGATTGTGAGATCGCGCTCGAGAACTGCACTGTACACAAGCTTGCGAAGAGTGGTGTCGGTGTCGCGCGTGCGATCGAGTATTCGGGGAAGGGTTGTTGAATTAACGGTAATGTTAAGGAGCGCCGCACGGCGCACTTCACTAAATAAAGTCAGTATCAGAATGAAGATGCTGGTAGATCACTAACGGTGAGGAGTCGTGCTCCATAGTGTCCAGCAGCACGTCGAGGACAGTCGACTCACCGTCCTCCACTTCGGATGGGCCCTCGGACCCTGCAAGTTTGGAAAGCGCAATGACAGCTTGCACGCGCACATTCGCTTCTTTGTCGTTGATCCTACCCATGAGAGAGGAGCGCAACTCCTTGTAGATATCCTCGCTGCAAGCACAGAATTAGGCGGGGCGTGGACAGCAAAGTCGATTGAACTCACTCAATCTCTCCCAAGTGCGATACCATCTCCGCCACTGTTTGAAGAACGCGATATCGGACAGATTTCTCTTTGGCCAAAAGGCCTTTCAATAGAAAGTTGAGTAGGCGAGCCGTAAACCTTGACGCGGTCGACTCTTCCTCGTCGTCTTCATCAGCTTCCTCGGCGGTTTTCTCTTCAACGGCTGCAGCACAGACGTTAAACGCATCGGTACAGTGCAGAATCGACCACTGCTTACCTTTCTCGTTGATGAACTTGATGTACTGCCCGACGAACTTCACGACCCGGTCCGCCTGCGGAACACCCTTTTTGACACTTAACACGCGCATGAGCGTGTCAAAGACAGCCTCCTCAAAGATACGCTCCCCAATGAGCTTGACGCCCTTGCCCTTTCTCAGATGCTCGATGCATTGAGCTGCTTGCGCTTGAAGTTTATGAAGTGCGACGAGGTTCTTTTGGTGATTCGCTGTCGTATTCTGTGCTTGATCCACGATTCGAGGTAATAACGAGTTTACTTGGTCGCGTAGAGCTACAGCTTCCGCCTGTAAAGTTCGGCCAGGCATGACGAGGGAGAGAGAGACAAGTGCGACGACTCGGAGTCGGACCGTCGCCGAAATCATCTTATGGCGATCACGTGCCGTGACGCGTGCAGACGCGTATGCTCTCTCATATGGCCCACCACCTGCAGAAACCAGTTTAAAGGCATGGAGGTGGTGGTCCAAACAGCGCGACGTTGGCTGTCAAGCCGACGGCCAAGGTAGTTTTGCGCAGCTCCTTTCTTATAGGTCAAGACTCTGTATCACGCTTGTACTTAGTGAACATATGGGCGTCGCGTCGCTGTGACGAGTCACTCTGTAGAGAGGTCAAGACTCTGTATCACGCTTGTACTTAGTGAACATATGGGCGTCGCGTCGCTGTGACGAGTCACTCTGTAGAGGTCCACGACGAGTTGATACTGGTTCGGCATGAATTCCCATATTATTTGAATTGTTGACGCTTACAGGCTATCATACAATATGCTCCCATTCTGAGAGACAGGCATATAA
Organism: Asterophora parasitica; assembly: GCA_018282005.1. NCBI lineage: Eukaryota > Fungi > Basidiomycota > Agaricomycetes > Agaricales > Lyophyllaceae > Asterophora > Asterophora parasitica. The sequence goes on along the minus strand of JABCKV010000293.1, from coordinate 8,857 downwards.
CCATAGCGGTATGAAGTAGAGAGACTATAAAACCCCGCTGGTAGAAAAATTTCAAATCAAACCTGTCACACCAGGTAGGGTACATGCTGTCTGTGCGAGAGGCTAGATCCGAGAAAGATCATCGCAGCTCCAAATCCTCGTATGTGTGCAGGGCTCCAGGAGCCCTTGGCGCACACTGTCACCTGCGGGGTTATTGAGAAGTTAGGACAGTCACATCAAAAGCAAACATCCCAGGCCCAGGATGGTGAAAGAACGGTTTCGGGGAGAGGGCCAAGGTGGCGTACATCGAGCGCAGGTGGGTGCACTAAGGCGAGAACCCAAGCAAAAAAAATTCGGCAGTCGCAAAATGAGCACCAGGAGGAGGGGTGCAAACCGTTGCGCTGAGAAAGAATCACCGGGGCCGCCCAATCCAATATGAGTCCAATCGAGCTAGGGGTGCGTGCCCTTAAGCGAGAAGCCGAGAAATGTGCCGTGCCCTATGCCAAAAAATAGCATGGCGAACACTTAAAATAGTCCAGAGAATTGCCACACACGGTCGTCAGGCTCCAGTGAACTGGCCCTGCAGTGGTAGTGACCAGCTACATAGATGCTAGGCGGCGGGTTCCTCGTGGGCTGAGCGGAAATGTGAGCTGTACTTGATGATACTAATAGACGATGAAAATGATGCCTCCCCGGGCTCCACTGGCATGCACTGTGATGAAATTCAATGTTGATATCGGAGGGTCAGTTACGCCGACAAAGCCATGATGAAAGGCAATGTGTTAGACAGTGACTGGTCTGAATGTGGACATTGAAGGATATCCAGATGGTGGTTTGATCAGCCACTCTTGTAGATGCATGCCGGCGGCAGTTGGGGCACAGCCACATAATATTATAATAAGTCTGCGCCGCCGGGCCGCTACTATTTCAATATGTATCCTATTTTAGCTTTGAACTTGCACCACCGCGCCTTTTCAAGCACTCCACACATCTAATGCTGCTCGGAAAGCTCAGATTCTTTCTGGTGACCGGTCCGACTTGAGTCAGCTTTGGTCCTGTCGGTGGGCAAGATCCTGTAATCATTTACTAATCAACTTCTGTGAGTCTCTCTCTTTTAAAAGCGCTCTATTCCCACTGTCTTCCAGAAATCTTACTTCTATCGCTCATCATAACCATGGAGAGAATCGCAGAACTCAAGTCAAGAGAGATCTTCGACATCATCGAGCCCAGTACGCCCCGAACCTCTTTCTTTAATACTTTCACTGACTTTTGTGTTCAGCCGTTGGCGCATTTGTTCCTCTGCTAGAAGAGAAACGTGCAGAGATCCAGGAGATAACCAGGAAGACATTCAAGTATGGGCCCACAGATCGCCACCAAGTGAGTCTACGCATTTCCCGGACCGGGAGGAGCGACTGCGATATTGATTCCTACGCAGCTCGATGTCTACTATCCCCTCGCCCCAAACGCGTTAGGAAAGACACAAATCCTCGTGTGGCTATACGGCGGGGGCTTCGTGAGTGGGGAGCGCCAGTTACCGGCCCCCGCAGATCTTGCCTATGCTTGCGTCGGCGCATACTTTGCGCGGCGGGGTTTCATTGTCATCATTCCCGATTATAGGCTCGCTCCTGACACCGTCTTCCCTGGCGCTGCAGAGGATGTGCGTGATGCTATCCTCTGGGCAATCAAGAACCCTGAGCAGCTCACAACCCCCACGACGCCGAACCCCGACACTAAGGGCATATTCTTGAGCGGCCACTCCGCCGGGGCTGTCCACGCGTTTACTGCACTGGTCATCCCCGAGACGCCAGAAACTTCCATACGGTCGAACATCGCAGGCGCGATTCTCGCTGCCGGCGTCCCCCACTACGACTACTTCCAGCCTGATGACTTGACTCCCTGGGCGACGCAGCACTACGTTGATGAGGATGGCCTGAAGGATCACGCGCCGCGAGCTTTGTTGCGCAATGCGTCCGATGCCACGGTCGCGACCTTGCCGCGCATCGTGTTGGTTCTTGCGGAATGGGAGCCAGAGTGGCTCCTGAAGATCAACGATGAGTTCGTAGGGGAATTGGAGTCTCGCACTGGAAAGCGGCCGGCGAAGATTGTGGGACGAAGGCATAACCATCTGAGCACCAATCTGGCGCTTGGTACGGGACGCGGAGAGGAGTGGGCCGAGGATGTCATTGCGTGGATCAAAGCGTAGTCATTTGTAAGTAAACCCCAAGATGCAAATTGCGCAGGTAGATTCAAAGTAGATCGAGAGATGTATAACAATTAGACAGTGGGACAAGCAAGTTTTATCCAGGATGATCTTTAGGAGTCAACGGATGCGTCAAAACTCCATCATGCATGCGAATGTCTTTGTCGAGTGCCAGCCTCAGGCTTAAATGCTACTGATTCAAACTCGATTCTTGAACAAGTCAAAATCTCCGCGTTTATGCATAAAAACGTCGAGCTCACCTTATTGTAGTTTTTCCTTCCCAGAAACGATATCCCAAGCCCTTTGCACGATCTCGCGGTCCTTCTGAAACGTCAGGCGTTCGGCTGCAACGCTTGCCTCCAGGAAACACGGCGCAAACTCCTCATACTCCGCTTGCGTTCCTTCCACCCTCGCCTCGCCAGTCGTCAATGTAATATACCACCAGATGATCTTTGCTCCCTTTTCCCCAAGATCCCTCACAGTCACCGCGAGAGGCTCAACAATTCCGTCGCCTATGACGGCAACGTCTGCGCTCTCACTCACTCCAGGTACCGGCGCACGCGTTGCCAAGCGCTGTGGCCACAGCGCACATGGATATCCCGTTTCTTCAAAGGTCTCTCGCACCGCGGCAGCCTCGATGCTTTCACCACGGTCCTTGCGCCCTTTTGGGAGCAGCCACTCGTCGAGTCCGAACGCCGTGCTGTGTACGATGCAGATCTCGTGCCCGCCCTCCGGGGTCTTGTGGAATAGCACGGAGCCTGCGGAGATGACGAACTCGCCTGGCAGGTACTGCTGAGTTGGGTATCTTGGTGCCGCCATGGATATCTGGATGGATTGGTGGATATGAATTTGATATCGCCTTATTATAGATCAGAAATGATCGAGTCATTCGGGGCCGTGGCGTACTCGCCGTGGACCGAATTCGTGAACTGGCATGGGCATAGATTCTGCATGATAATAATCTCGTAGCTCGGACTAATGATTCCCAGACTCATTTACTTTTACTTGTTGATATTCTGCTGGATTTCACCCTTGTCACGACGCACGTTTCCTAAGTCAAGCTGTTAACCAGACTAACTATAGCAACTCTGGAAATATGTGCGAACCTTGCGTCTGCTGGGTGGTATCTCCTGTGACGGCGCCGACGATCGAATCTTTCTTGCCGCCGACGCGATCCATGGCGCCCTCCGCGTAACCTTTGGTCTGGGCACCCTTGTACTCCGTCTCACCTGCAGCATGCTCCTCCTTGCCAGATTGTTGCCAAGAGGGAGCTCCAGTCACATTGCCGACACCTTCGACGACATTACCTTTGGCGGAGTGATACTGCCCAGATGTCTTGCTGAGGAGTAAATGTGAGCTGCGTGATTTATAGATGCTGAGCGCCCTCTTGAACTTACTTGGGCTCACCAGAGGACATATTGCTGGTAGAGGAGGTCGTGTTTGATGTCATTGTGAACTTGTGAGTGATGTGGTGGTGATAGTCTGAGGCATGATTTACCCCGAATTCGATTCTTATAGCCTTTCGTTCGTGTAGGTCTCATACAACTATGACGAGCTTGGTCTCATGCCCATCCTCTTTACGGTAATTTGGGACCCTCCCCGTGAGAGTCTGGGATACTCCCAGCACCAGATCAAGACCTATGCGTTCGCGCCCTCTGTGGCTTAGTAAGCACAGTTGCCCTCTCTTTGCTCCTCGTCGTGCGTCGCGCGCGCGCCCCAGTCTGCACTGGTGCCCTTAATATATCTATTCCAGAAGATCCCCGAGTGAAATGAGCCAGAAGTAATGCTTCCTTTCTCTCTCAAGGCTATTTGTCAACCCGATGTTCAAGGCCTCAAGCTACTTGCTTCACGCTGCCTTTTATGATGCCGAGAACCTCTATTCATCATTAAAAAGGCTCTCTGACATGCTGCCGGGGTGGTGATCCTATTCAAAGGGCTTCTGCACACAGAAGTTGGGGCTTTAGCTTTCAAGAGACAGAGCTTACAAACTTACCTGAGAAGATTTCCAGCGTTTCTCATCCTTCTTGTCAGTAAGACTAAATTAATTCAACATGAGAAGAGCTTGGGGAACTTGAGGGTTGTGATGTGGAGGGACTGTTGAGGATGCATTGGGTTGGCATGATATTGGGAGTAAGTGAGCTGTTATCATTGATTTGGGGCAGCCAAAAAAGTACAGGATACATTCCAAACATAGTATAGCATATTACATTGATATTAGAGTAAAAACTGAGGTGGAAAAGACAGCGGGAGGCCGTCGAGGCGACGCGCGACGAGGAGCAAAGAGAGGGCAACTGTGCTTACTAAGCCACAGAGGCCTTGATTTGGTGCTGGGAGTATCCCAGACTCTCACGGAGAGGGACCCAAATTGGGAGGGTACCGGTGAGTGAGACTATGACGAGCTGACTCGCACTGACGCGCCCGATTCTTAGCACGACGGGTATTGAGCCAATGACGTCAAGTTAGTGACATCATAGCTTGGCGAATTCTAAAAATAACAAGGCAACCTTCACGCCCACCATTCTCGTTCTCAATTTATTTGACATGTCCTCCAACGCAACTTCTACGAAGAATACGGCTTGCGGCCAGCCAAAGTACGCGTCCTCGTTACTTCACCGCCACTCGACGATTAATTTTTAGCACAACCTCTGGCCAATACCATTCTGTGAAGGGAACTGCGGTCGAAGCCATCGGAGACCTGGCCGGTGCCAATTCGTGGCAACAGTCTGGAAAACAAGCGGACGCCGAGGGAGAAGCCGGGTATCAAGCCGCGCAAGCGAAGGGCTATGTGGAAGGTACAGTTGATCGCATGACTGGGAAGAAAGATTCAATTGTCGGCGCTGTTGTCGGTGATCGAACGCAAGAGATTCAAGGTATGTCTGATCACTTACTTACACCCACACAAATGGGCCCAGCGTGACACAGGGAATATGCAACACGACGAGGGTAAAGCGCAGCAAGACCTTTCCAAACCGGCATATTGAATGGAGTCAACAAGAAGAATGAATACATTGACTATTCTAATAGATTCACAATACCATATTTTATCTTACTGACAACTCTTGAATCCGAAGCTTGTGTGCTTGAGCACCCATGCAGGGTACACCCAGAAAACCCGACCACACACCCAATCGACGTCAAATACCGCTCCAGCCTTCAGCAAACCAACTATTCAACCTCGCGTGACTCCCTTCAATGCACGGTCCACTATCTCCGTCATCGCAATCACTGCCTCCTCCTCTTGAGTACGTCCTATGAGCTGCAATCCCACAGGACACCCAACAAAGATATCCGTGGAATCTACACGGACGTCAGCGACGGAATGATAGATACTATTTGAAGCGCGGCGCACATAAGTTGAAGATTGCCTCGTCTTCGTGATTGTAGAACTCATGCGGCGGTTGAGGCTTGTCGAGCGCGGCATCAACAAATGTCACAGGGAAGACAGAGGTCGTATAATCCATCGCGTTACACAAAGTCGTGTAGAATGAGTCCCTAAGCATGTTTTCATTTATAAACCGCTATGAAGATGGCATAGGAACGTACGTATTCATTCCGTGAGGTACAGCAGTGTACGCCACTGCGGGAGATATGATGGCGTCGACGGGGCGACCGGTACCCGTGCGTGACACAGTACGTTCCCAGTGGTCGTGATGAGATTTACGGAGCTCCCGCTTCTCTTTGTGGAGTTGCCAGAGCTAACATTGTGTCATCGGGGGTCAGCCATCGTATGCCGCTCAAGGAGGAGGGGTCACGCTCTCACATCGTAAGCACTCAAATGAGATGCTTCCCCCACCAGTGTCTTAACAAAAGGCTCACTGAGTTGGCTGGGATATGCATCGTTTGGAGGGACCATTGTCTCGATGACAGGTTCCCCAGAAAGAGCGCATTGTTCACGATAGTCATGGCCGCCATCCGCCACGAATATCGTCTCCTGTGCATCAAAGTTAGAATTGGATTTGAAACTGAGATTATCGACCGTGACGAACTGCGTTCTTGTAGATCTCCAGATGCCGGTGTGGCTCCCAATCTATCACTGTCAAGATATGAGTGAGAATTCAAGCTCGTAGTGTTGCATTTAACTAACCATTATGACCAGCCGCCTCCAACGCCTCCTTTGTCATTTCCATCGCTCTCCGCAATGGTGGGTGCGGCTTCACAACTCCGTTATCCCACATAATCGCAAAGCACAGGTTTTGCCCTCCACCGTGCTCTTCCAATGCATACTCCCGCTCAGACCAGGGTTTCCGGACGACCAGAGGATCCCGAGTCCATGGTTTTGCGTCGATAACAGCCTTAGTGAAGATCTTGACGCCAGACATAGAATTTGCCATTGGTCCCAGGACGGATGAGATGGATTCCTGGCCCTCGAGTGCGTTGACAGCGCCACCGTACGGCAGACGCTCGTACGACGGCCGCAACGTGTATAGACCGCAGAACGCACTTGGAATGCGGAGGGAACTAGATATGATATGTCAATGATTGGGTGAAGAAACGCTGTATTCATGATCACCCTCCAATGTCGGTGCCGACACCAAGTGGACTGCCTCTCATAGCAAGGAGCGCGCCTTCTCCCCCGGAAGAGCCGCCTGGCGTTAAATCTCTGTTGAATGGATTTGTGGTGCGCCCGAAAACGTGATTGTATGTTTCGCCCCACTGAGAAAGACTGAGGAACGATACTTCCGGCGTTTCAGTAAGAAGGTCGTACCATGAGCGTTTGTGGGACATTAGTGCGGACAAACGGGACGGCGCCGCATTCGTAGAGTATTTCGACGATAGCGCAGTCGTTATCTGCGACATTTCCAACCCAAGACACATACCCTGGCGCCGCAGATGAGCCCTTGGTAGGCGGTAATGTCAAAATTTAGCGCCTAACTCACCCATGACCGTTTCCAGACCTTTCATAGTAAACTGGTCTGTCACACCGGTTTAATGCAGCTAGCGGGAGCACATAAACTGACCTCATACCTTTCAAAGATATTGGAAGGCCGTGCAAGGGCCCAACAGGCCGTCCAGTGGTACGTAGAATATCATCGAGCTGTTGGGCCCGCTGGATCGCACGCTCGACAAAAATTTCAGTCAAGCAGTTCGTCTGATATTCGAGCGTCAGGAAGAAGTGAATGTTCCGTATAGCAAGAACGACATACAAGTTGCTGCGCGATGATGGCGCGTTTGTAAAATGCCCGGGTCACCTCAACAGAGGACCACTCTGCGGAGTGCAGCTTCGCCAATATGAGGGCCACATCGGTCGTGTCAGTTATTTCCAGTTCACGTGCAGTCAGTATATTAGAGCGCGCAGGGATATCGAGGACCTGATTTTGCGATTCTGTAGGCAATTCGATGATCCAGCCTGAAGGGATTGCCGCAAATTGAGCCTTTTTCTTGTCAGCACAGATGTCTGTCCAGTTCTTTTCAGATCCCATGACGTTATTGATGAGTTGAGTCAGAGTTGCGCTGAGGACAAAGCACTGGCCAGAACCTTGAAGTACGAGGAGGAAAGACACACAGGCTTGAGTTGCAAACAAGTGAACGGTATTGCTATTAAGGGAACCCCGCAGTGGTTGTACAATGTGATCGAATTCAAATTGATTCTAATTTCCTCGGCTCTTCAACTCTCTCCTTCCCCAACCTCTATCAGGCTCTATAACTCAACGCCCTGGATCCCGAACTACACATATTTATGCCTCATTTGCCAGCAATAAAGGGTAAAGACGCGTGGGTCTACATGCTCACAATAACGGCAAAACAGAAGGCACTATCTATTCCCTCTCGCCAATACAAGGATCACCGGCAACTAACGATAACGATAACGATAACGATAACCTTCTCTTGCAGGTACTACTTAGTTCAATCCATTTAATGAGTTTCGTGTCATGGATTCAAGGATACGTTGCCATTTCGGAAGGGAATACTGCCATTTGTTACAACTTGGTGAGCTACGCCACGAATATCAATAGTGTCCTGCTCATATTCGCCCCCAGTGAACGCTATTCACCCAGCACCTGTTCGCAAACACGTGATGTTCGGAGATCCCCGAAATGGACTTCAACCTCTTGAGTCTGAGTCTCGAATCTGCCAGTTGTAGCTACTCAGCAAGTTGTCCGTCCAATTCTGACCACAGCAGAATAGATATTATAAAATTGTGTAGAACCATTTCTTCTTCAGAATCGGGGTGTGTAAAGTATTACGTCCGTTTGACATCCGTGGCACAATAGCGGCATTACTGCGCTACCATCAAATGTCCGAGTCTCGAACACCATAGTGTTCTTCATGCGCCGTTTGTCGACCTTTCCTCCTCCCTCAACCCATGTAGTGCCCCGCTTTCTACCTGTTTTCTCAAACCTCTTCACATCCGCAACAAGATGCATGTCATCATCCCCTTGTTTCCGATCAACGACGAATTTCATCCAGGTTTTGCCTGTTCGCGAAAAATTCTGGCGGCCACTGTGGCGTGATCTGTGGCCCTGTTCTCCTTGTTATGGGAACTTTTGCGCCTTTCAGTTTGCTGTGCTAGGCATGACCGGCACACCTTTGTAAATTCAGATGGGATTGTCGGTTTGAAGTGTGATGCATCGAGAAGGTACGATTTCCGGCATTTTGTATGCCGTCGTGGCGAAATATCGGGACTGGTGTCCATTGACCTTGGAGAGATCTGAGACGTGAGGAAATTTCAAGGAAAGC
>JABCKV010000292.1:5680-19751 GCA_018282005.1 Asterophora parasitica | reverse complement strand
TTTTAAGGAAATCAAGCAAACGAATTGCCTCACCACGGTATCGAGGGCGCGTGTGCAATCAGACCATTATATATCACTGTCCCCTCTCCCCCTCACAAAAAAGACACGTGATATTATTGGTCTGGCTATGGGAGACTATTACTGGCTATAGTATGAGAAGGGTTGGAGAAGGCGAGAAGTAAAAGTCTAGAATTCTTCATTGTCCACTGGTTTGATGTGTAGCGACTTCGGCGCCCGTGAGTTGACAATGTCGGCAAGTCTATTCAGCGCCTCTTGTGCAGTTGGCCGACTCATAGGATTTGAAATTCTCATATCCTTCAGGGCATCATCGATGGCGGGGATCGTGCTCTACAAAACCAGTCAAAGGTAGGTATGCTTTGTGCAACTTGACGACGCTGCGACCGAGCTCACTTGAAAATCTAAGAGGCTGGTTCCCAATTGCCAGACGTCCGCTTTAAATGGGCAATAGGGCTTTTCGGAAGCAAACTCCGGGGCATGGGCGCGTTTATAGTTTTCTAATGGGAAAGGATAACCTGCTATGACACATTTATCCTCAGGATGTTCTGGTGGGAAGTCTATTGCTGTCTCGAAGTCGATCAGGTAGACTCGTGGACGTGAAGGGGAGAGCTGTGTGAGGGATTCGGGTTGCCATTCAAGGACGAAATTATCGCGGAATGCATCCTGTCAAAGATAAACAATTAGCACAGAACTGTGGTTATTAAATGCCAATGACGACTCACGCGATGTGCAATTTTCAACTTATGTATGAATGCGAGGCCCTCGGAGAAAATGAGCGGAAAGATCATGGAGGATGGATAACCAAGAACTTACTTCCAACATTTGCATGATCATGTCAACAACATCACCCACAGAGTTATTCGGCCAGGAGCAATAGGCTTCCCTTAAGGTGGCACCCACTTTAGGAAAGACTGCAAAAACGATGTCTTCAAACTGAAATTCCGCGAACATAGGAAGAGTGTGGTTATTGCTGTACATGCTCTGCTCTCCGGTAGCAATTCTGCGAAGAATTCTGAGATGCTCGCGACCTTCGTTGCCGATGGCCATGACGCGTATGATGGCGTCCAGGCCGTCTTGTGTACGGACAGCACGAGTGAGGGGATTCTAATGAGCACCACGTAAACACAGCATGAGTGCACTCAGGCGGAGAAAAGGAACCAACACTGTATTCAAAGCGACGGAGGAACGCAGCAGATCCTATCTTGCCCATCTTTCGCGTGTTTAAGGCGTAGCCAAATCCACTCAGTGAGGGAAATGTCTTCTCAGGACTCGAGAGTATGCTGAATCCAGCGTGGTTCCACTGCACGTATCCCGCGTCTCGAAGAACACCTGCCAAATCTTGCCAAATCTTCTCGTCAATGTCGTGCGTCCTCCCCGGAACCCTCCAACCTTGAATGGTACGAGGAAGCTGTGTGTTCAAGGTCACGCCATGTTCAATTCAAATTTAGAGATTACTACGAACTTTGTCACGAACACGCTGCCTTTTTCGACGCGGATGATTAACTGTCCAAAACGCGACCGCCAGCAGGGCAGTTGTCAAAAGAGCAATGGGTGCGAAAGCTAGACTGGACATTGTGAAGTCTCAGGGAAGGGTCAAGGGAAGGTCAACGTTGGTGTTGTAGTGAGCTCGAGGGTGCGCCCGACGTGACTGGATGTAGACTGATGCAGAATCACGTTCGCATGCTTGTATAGGGGCGATGTTCAAGTTGTCATCGTTGACTCATTCTGACCTGGCTTGTATCTACAACATATGTATTATTCGCATTGGAATAGCCCCAGAAGCCCTTATATGAGTGTGCCTCCCAACAGTGCGACGGACAGAACCTTGAGACCGTAGTCACATGTGGAATTCACAACTTCTTTGATATGGACCCTCTGTCGAACTCTCACAATTCCTTTGTTCTGCATTTTGCGCCCTCGAATTGCAGACCTGAAAGTTAGAATGGAAGATTCGATGCACTGCAGCCAGGGGGTAATTTGCTTTAAGTACTTGGAACTAGACAGCGCTCCCACAGTCTCCCACTAGCTCCCACTTCGATCCTCAAAATTTCTCAGGCTTATTGGATGGCACGTCCACGCTGCGTCCGAAAGAATGAATACGAATCGAAGATCGCCCTCAACTATATTACTCCCTCCCAATCATACCAGTCCAATCGAATTTGTCGTATTTCTTCTTGAACTGCAACACCCGATCTTTATTGGTCCTGAAGTCAAGTCGCTTTGGCCTTCGCCAGCGCCTCGGCTCGAGCTCGAGGACCCCGCCAATGATTTCACCTGCGAAGTAACTAGAACATTGTGATTTCAGCATGCAGGCTCGTGGTATAAGACGAAAGGAGCAATACATACCTCGGGAAATCACCGCCACCCTTCTCTCCCTCTTCCAGCCCCTCCCCGTCTGCCGCGTCGCTTCCCTCAATTACATGGCCATATCCCTTTTCACCTTTGTGGTCGAATTGGACCATGAAGTACGGCAGGTTCGGGACCATGGCGCGCCTGAAACCCCCTGGGCGCGCCGAGAAGTCAATCAACTTCTTGTGTTGAGACCATTCTGCTTCTGACGTTAAAATGGATTCCTACAACATGGGTGTTAGCCAACATAAAACAAAGGATGAAGATGAGGAGCGAGGACCTTGAAGTACCCTGGGATGATCTCAAACTGCTCCCATGGTAGAGGCACACATTCGATCACGCTGTGTTTTTGCCACTTGAGAGAGATCACCGTCTCGTAGAACACAACACCCTTGTCCTCTTCCGCAAACATGCGTATAAGACATTTCATGAAGTTCTACATGGCACGAATGTATAAGATCAGTAAGGCAGTACCCACAAGGAGCAAAAAGGACACACCCGAACTTCGTCCCAGACGTCGTCGTCGCCTTCCAGCATACTTAGGTGATGCTGTATCGGGACGATGAGGCAGTGTCCGTCAACAATCGCCTCGGTGAGGGTGCAAGACAGATACACACGGGTCCCCATTGCGACAACAGGGGCCTTTGGAGGCGAATCGTCGTCACCGAAGCAGAAGTTGCAAGACGACATGGCTTTTTGTGTTCTCTTATAGTCTACAATAACATCAGTGACTTGGAGCGCGGGCCGGAATGTGAAACGGAACTGACCATGGATGGCGAATTGACGCTTCATAGCATCTGACCGCATCTTTTGCCGACCAAACTTCTCCGCGTTCTCGTCGATGTATTCTAGGTCGTTCTATTGAAATGATGAGGAAGCTCAAGATTGCGGTCGTGTTGATATTCAGGAGGGAACATGCCTGGAATTTCCCGTCACCCATGATGGCTTTCGCAAACTGAGCGTCAAGGTTCTTTTGGTCTGCCATGCCCGCACCGAAGCGTTCCTGCCGAAGCATTTCGCCCAATGTGGTTGTATCGTCATCAACATTGTATCGAATAATTTCACCAGTCTTCGGGTTGTGAGTTTCGAACTGTAATCTGCGGTCAGTTTGAGTGGCGCAAAGCACATTCGGGAAGGAACCTTCTCCTGTCTCTTTTTGCGATTTCCCGGTAACACCGCATCATCCTTTTTACCATGGCCAACGTCATACAAACGGCCTCTGCCGTCCAAGGTTGGAAGGACTTCAGTCCTTGTTCGAACGCCCGACTCTCCACCCTCCATCCCTCGTAACTCAGCCTCGTATTCTCGCTCCAACTTCTCTGCATCGGGAGCCCCCATGAGTTTCGCGCGCAGAACTTTGGCCTGGAGCTTGTTCAACGAGGAGGGCGACAAGGCGCGTTTCTGTTGAGATGTATACGCGGCAGGTGGTGGTGTCATGACAGACGGAATCGGCGTATGAGCCTGTGCAAGCGGCGACTTCGTTCCAGACGGCAAACGAAGGGAGTCGAGTCGTCGGTTCACGGGAGGGCGAGAGTCTGGCGCAGGAGAAGGCGTAGATGGCGTACTACTACCATTGAGTCCTCCAGGACGCCTAAAGGACGAGCTGCGGCTGGAACCTCCACTGCCGCCAAGATCCGTGAACATGAGCCGCTTCTCGCCACCCTCAGAGTCTCTACCACCCGGCCTTCGCTCAGATCCCCGACCGCGTTCCGCTCTTTTTCCTTCCCGCTCGTCCAATATGCGCCGCTCTTCCTTCGCTTCCTCAAAAGCCTCGAGGGACCCAAACCGTTCGATTGCAATCGTGAGGAGGTCGAGGCCCTCCTCCTCTGCGGCCTCATAAACACGCTTTAGACGCATCATGCGCCATTGCGAGCCTGGGCCACCAGGTGTGTTGGGTTTTGGAGGAGGGGGTGGTGCATCGAAATCGATTTTGTCGAGGTCTTTATTGATCTCCCTTGAGCTCACGACAGGCTACAAACCCACATTCAACCACCACCGAATGTATGTGCAAATAGTCAACTCACCTTGTCAGGATTAGGTTTGTCGGGTCGAGGCTTCCTTTTGATGTCTGTACCAAGGCTGGAGAAGAAGTCAACACCACCACCTAGTGTTCGCTGGCCTCCTGTCGCTTCTCCATACTCGTCCGTTATCGAAACATCGTCGGTGTGTAGCTGTCGTCGGTCTTCAACAGGTAGTGTTGGAGTTGAGGCTGGAAGCAACATCCACTCATCACGCTGGACAGGGGTCTCCGTGCTCAGTGTCGGGGGTGGTGCGGGGTCTGAGGGGCCAGCAACGGCCGAAGAGGTGAGCTTCAAACTCTCTGCAGTTGGAATATCGGTCGCGAGTACCTGATTCCGCGTCAGACGAAAGGCTGGAGACTTGGCTAAAGGCTCACTTTCTCTCCGTCCATGTCAATATTCTTCTCCACCCACATGTCGTCGTCGTTGGGGTCATCGTCGACAATTTGGACATGGCTGCTCGACTCCGACTTGTCCTTCTTCCTGTGCTTGTGTTTCCTGCCGTCGTCATCGTGCTTTCTCCGTTTCTTTCTCTTCTTCTCTGAGCCTTTCTCGCGCGAATAATCGCGTCTGGACGAAGATTTCGATGCAGCAGCGTCGGCCATCGTGGTGATTCGAAACGACGACCAACTTGCCTTCACCCAAAGCGTAATAGCACGTGACCCAAATCAATATTACTCTTCGTCGGAACCGATCTCTCTAACTGACTGTTTTTCAGCTTGTTCTCTTCTCCCCACTCTCATCGCCATGGAGTCCTCAGATCCTGCCAACATTCGCATAATAACGACACTTGGTCACGTTGATCATGGCAAAACGACCCTCATGGATACCCTCCTAGCCGCGAATAACATTATCTCTTCTCGGATGGCTGGAAAGATGAGGTATCTTGACAGCCGCGAGGACGAACAGGAGCGAGGAATTACCATGGAGAGTAGCGCTGTCTCTCTCAAGTTTCACGTCATGGGACGCGATGCTGTGGGAGGTAAGTAGCTCCCGCTAATTTATGCTTCAAATCCGGTGACAGAACTAGATCAGAGAGATCGCCGAAAACTTATGTTGTGAATATGATCGACACTCCTGGACATGTTGATTTCTCGAGCGAAGTATCAACGGCTTCACGACTGTGCGATGGCGCTTTGGTGTTGGTCGACGTCGTTGAGGGCGTTTGCACGCAGGTCTGTCTTCGTTGAGCAAACGTTACATGCTAATGCTTATTTATATATATCGTCATTGCCGTCTCCAACAGACAATCGCTGTCCTCAGGCAGGCCTGGCTAGATAGGCTTCGTCCTATCCTTGTGATCAACAAGTTTGATCGCCTAATTACAGAGTTGAAGCTAGCTCCAGTCGAAGCCCACCATCACCTCACCCGGCTCATCGAGCAAGTCAACGCCGTCATGGGTGGTTTCTTTGCTAGTGAGAGGATGGAGGATGATCTAAGGTGGCGCGAAGAGCGGGAGCGTCGCCTGGCCGAGAAGAAAGACCAGCTCGCCGACGAAGCCGACGCGACTGTCAATGCAGAGGACGAATTCCAGGAAAAAGACGACGAGGACATATATTTCGCGCCTGAACGGGGTAACGTCATCTTCGCCTCTGCTATTGATGGGTGGGGCTTCCGAGTCGGCAGATTCGCGCAGCTGTATGCTGCGAAACTCGGGATGAAGGAGGCTAACCTTCGCCGCGTGCTCTGGGGCGACTACTTCCTCGATCCCAAATCGAAGAAAGTGATCAGCTATAAGCACCTTCGGGGCCGCCCGCTCAAATCTCTCTTCGTGCAATTCGTGCTAGAAAATATTTGGGCGGTGTACGATGCGGTGGATCTGAATCCGTGAGTGCTCCAAATCAATCTATCGTTCTGCCACACCCACGCAGCATGCTCATTGGTTCTTCTAGAAACCAAGACAAGGTTGCCAAGATCGTGACAGCTTTGAATTTGAAGATCCCTCCCCGCGATCTCAAATCGAAAGATACGCGCCACCTCCTCTCACTCATTTTTTCGCAATGGCTCTCCCTTTCCACCTGTGTAACGCAAACCGTCATAGATATCGTCCCTGCGCCTTCAGCAGCCCAGCGGACGCGTATCCCGAAGATGCTATATCCCGATCTCTACGAACCCACCGTCGAGCCTAAGAACAAGCTCGAGGAGGATCTCTTCGCATCGAACTCGGCCTCTGACGCGTGCGTCACGGCCTACGTCAGTAAAATGTTCGCGGTGGACATCAAGGACCTGCCCGAAAACAAGAAGAAGCCGATCACGGCTGAGGAGATGAGGGCCCGGGCGCGTGAGGCCAGAGCTGCAAGGCAGGCAGCAGAAGAAACGGCGAAAGGTGGGCAAGGTGAAGGAGCTCAATCTCCGGTTGAGGAGCTGCCTTCCACCATTATGTCGTATACGCCACCAGTCGAAGAGGCCGCGAAGGCCGAGGCTGCAGAGAACGGCGAGGTCGTTCTGGGCTTCGCGCGCATATATTCTGGCATACTACGGACTGGCACCATTGTGTATGGCCTCCTACCGAAGTACAACACGACGTTGGCGCCTACCCACCCGACGAATGCTAAAAATGTCGTTGTAGCTACTGTTGAAGGTTTGTACGTGATGATGGGGCGGGAGCTGCAGGCGGTGGACTCCGTGCGCGCAGGGAATATCTTTGCGGTTAAAGGATTAGAGGGGAAGGTGTGGCGGAATGCCACCCTGTGTGCGCCGAGCGAGGCTGGGGTCGGCGAGGCCATTGTTGACGATCAAGTGTGTCTCATCAATCTCGGAGGGGTGAATCGCGCTGTGGGTCTCTGCGGCGTTGGCTTAGCTTGATGGTGACTGATTTTCACCCTCTGTCTAGGCATCCCCGATTGTGCGTGTGGCGCTAGAGCCGGTCCGCCCCGCAGATATGCAGAAGCTGGTCAGCGGTCTCAAATTGCTCAGCCAATCCGACCCATGTGTCGAAACGTTCCAGCAACAAACTGGCGAACAAGTCATTCTGACGGCGGGCGAGCTGCACCTCGAGGTACGAAGTATTCCCATCAGGGGGAGCGCCACTCCTTTTGTTCACGCTTGACTTAGCGGTGCTTGAAAGACCTCCGAGAGCGGTTCGCGCGCGTGGAGATCCAGGCCTCCAAGCCTATCGTGCCCTTCCGGGAGACCGCTACCAAGGCCCCGGGTACGCTTGTTTCAAAGATTATGTTGGCAGGATTCTGACGTTTGTGTGTCTTGCGACAAAAAGATATGGCGCCAACAAAGACGACGAATGGGCCGCGCGGGACGATTCACGGCGCGAGCTCATCCAATATCGTGCAATTTACGATCCGCGCCAGTCCGCTTCCGCAAAAGATCCTAGACTTCGTGCTGCAGAATCAGAGCATCCTGAGAAAGTTTCAGCATGATCGGCGAGCCAAGGATTCCTCAGTCGAGGATCAGGAGAAAGCACTAGCGGAAGAGTACGACGAGGTCGACATCTATGGTGATATCGTGAGGAAGCCAAGCGTCACTCCGGAACAATTCTGGGAGGCGCTGAACAAGGTGTGCAAGGAGGCTGGGGGGGAGTGGGGGGATGTTTCGGAGATGATCTGGGCATTTGGACCACAGAAGGCGGGTGGATGTCTGTTGATTGATGCTAGGAAGGGCGGGACGCCGTTCTCGTCGGTGTTTTTTTGACAATTCTGCGTGACGGTCGTCTGACATCACGCTGCAGATTGAAGCGCCGGCTTGAGCGAATCAAGGCCGAGGAGAGTGAAAACGAGACCGACAGGGCCGTTCGCGATTTCGATAACCACGTCGAGACCGGGTTTCAGCTTGCAACGTTCCAGGGTCCGCTGTGCGCAGAGCCAGTCGAGGGCATGGCGTACTTTGTAGAGAGCGTTGTGATTGACCGGGAGAGTCTTGGCAAGGAAATCGGTGTGTAGCATTTCCCAACTAATCTTTTGCTGTTTCCTCACGGGCATCTCTTTTTTTAAAAATAGAACAAAATCGGATGGCGCAAGTGACCGGATCCGTGATATCCGCCATGAGGGATGCTTGTCGAAATGGCCTGCTGGATTGGTCGCCTCGCCTGATGTTGGCGATGTATACGTGCGATATACAGGCATCAAGTAGGTCATCTGTGATGATTCTGGGTGGATGGTGCAGTCTGCTGATCACTGGCGGTACCCACAGCTGATGTACTGGGCAAAGTTTATGCCGTGGTAGCTAAACGGAGAGGACGCATTGTGGCGGAGGAAATGAAGGAAGGCACCACCTTTTTCAATGTGACGGCGCTCCTGCCTGTGGTTGAGAGTTTCGGTTTTGCTGATGGTATGTGCTTCAAGTTATCGCGTGTAGATGGGCTGATCCGCTAAATGATACCAGATATCCGGAAACGTACCTCAGGCGCGGCCAGCCCTCAGCTCGTATTCAGCGGGTAAGCGGATGAGACCAGTTCTTTGCATTGCTCAACTAATGCACAACACAAAGATATGATATGCTGGATCAGGATCCGTTCTGGGTTCCGACGACGGAGGAGGAGTTGGAGGATCTGGGTGAGAAGGCGGATAGGCAGAACATTGCGAAGGCGTACATGGACGCCGTGAGAGAGCGCAAGGGGCTGTTCGTCGATAAGAAGATAGTGGAGTTTGCTGAGAAGCAGAGGACATTGAAGCGGTAAGTAGTGACCAGCGGCGTAGGCTAGCCACGTAGAGAGACACGAAAGTAAAAGTGGTCCAGATATTTCGGATTCCACTCTAAAGCGTAGGCGCCTGCCTGGGTATATTGAAGCCGCGCTTATCTTGGTCCTCATCCGAGATCGGAGAAACCTACGCCACTCCTAAGAGTCCTATCGGCGGCGGCGCATTCGCCCCTTCAACACTTGATACCCTCCCCCTTCTCCTGTAGTTCTGTGCTTATCATAGTACTTAGCTCCTTTTCCGTAAGAACCGGTGAGTAGTTAACCAGGAGACTGAGTACGACGGTAGTACCTGATGGTAACTAATTCCGTGAACAGAGCCTGCTTAGTCATCCACTCCCAGAGCACTGTCTGACAAGCCTAGCTCAGTTTGAGCCTTGTCTCCGTCACTGTTTGTGTTTTCTCCGTTGTTTTTCTTCCACTAGGCGCTCATGGCCGCCGTGGCCACCCCAATGTACTCCGGCAACCACCACTCTTTTCTCCCACAGGTGAATCGTGCCACAACTTCCAATATCTCACAATCCCAGGCCATACAGCAGCCGGATCAGGGGCTGCTCGAAGAAGAACAGTTTACGACCCTCTTCTGCCGTGCGCTTTACGACTATGAGGCCCAGGACGCATCGGCCCTTTCGTTTCACCGCGGGGACATCATTGAAGTCCTCACTCAACAACCATCGGGCTGGTGGGATGGGCTGCTTGGAGACGAGCGAGGGTGGTTCCCGTCCAACTATGTGGAACTCATTTCAGACGAGGAGGCAGAGCTGGCCTTCTCAGCATCAGAATCCTCTGGCCCAGAGAGTTCTGCCACTGAATTGCCGCTGCAAAATGACTCGTCCATGGTCGATATGTCCCATGCAATGATGCGCGGGATGGCAAATGAGGAGTGGTTGGGGAATGAAACATCATCTGGTGGAAATGGGATTCCTATTGTGGCGACCAGCTCAGTGGACACTGCAACTCAATCGAGTGACTTTTGGATGCCACAGGTCACTCCTGATGGCCAGGTTCGTCCCAGTCCTTGGACTTGATTATTGGCGAACATGCTAATCCACGAACAGATCTACTATGTCAATACACAAACTGGACAGCACTCGCGTGATCTCCCGCAGGAAGCGGACGACGAGGTCTCCGACAGTGAGCTTGCGGGGTTAACATCACAGTCATCATCGCGCTCAGGGACAAGTGCAGGCCTCGCATTCGGTCTCAACGGTTCGATTGAGGCATCAAGTAGTATGCAAGACATTGCTGGCTTTGGTATTCCACGTCGTACCGGGACACCCGATCCCTGGGTGAGGAAACTAGCAGACGATGGGCGGTCGTACTATTACTACAACAAGGTCGATGGTAGGGTGCAATGGTCTCGCCCGGAGGAGACCAGTCAAATCCAGAAGTCATCTTCGCAGTCGTCCACATCCTCGCCGTCTCAATCGCGACAACCATCAAATCAGCCAAGCAGGAACAAACGCTTTAGCGTATACTCCGATGACTCCGACGTGCAACCCTTCGAGCCTCCATCTCGCCAAGAACCTTCGTCTTATCAGCAACCTTCTAATGGGCTCCCTACCCAGGAGAGTCAACAGCAGACCGCTGTGCGAGACGTACCTCCTCCCGACTACACAACAGCCGATCGGATTGCCAAATCTCTCCAACAAGCTGTTGCCCCTCCTCCTCCAGAGCTCGTCTCAGAGCTTTCTGCGGTCGCAAAGTCTGCAATCCAGGCAGTCGTCAATAACGTCCAATTGGACGGCGAGGCGCCCCGATGGGACCAAGATCGCCAAATGGACAACCTCATATCCAACGTTGTCCAGGCGGTGCGCAACCTTCTGTATGTTCTCGCCGTGCCCACTGCCCCGATACCCACAGATGTACTGTCTCGAGAAGTCCGCGACCTCCCCCAGCCCTCATCAACGACATCTCCACTGAAACCCGTGCAGCGCAAGGTGACGGCGACACTCTCCCGCCTGGTTTTGTCTGCGCGGGCAATACAGTATGATTCGGGGACGTTGGTATCCGATACTATCAGCCGAATTGAGGTTGACGCGGAGGAACTCGAAAAGGCCGTCCTCTCTTTTGTGCTCGAGGTCCAGCGGGCGCAGTCGGCACTTCCTCCTGCAAAAGTCGCAAAACATCACAAGCGCTTACACGGTGTGTTCAGGGCAGCGAATATAGGACCAGGGCTTGTGGGAGCTGGCGCTGCCGGGCACTGGAAGGGATTTGGATGGGTACCATTGGATGATGAGTTGGCATCTTCAAATAGGGTGCTCGGGCCCGACGCGATCACGGAACTGAAGTCCTACATGGCTAATTTCGACGTCCAGTTCCAATTTCTTCTCCGTGCTCTGCAGACGTCCGATCAGAGTTCAGGTAAGAGATAAAATCGTCTCACACAGGCTTCCTAATCTTCCATTTGCTATTTAGTTGAACAAATCCGTCTGTGCGGCAGAGAACTACTGTCTCAAGTCTCGTCGCTCTTGCTATTCGTATCCGATATCCACGTCGCTCGACATGTCGATATCGATGGGTTCCATCAGGAGGGCACCTCACCTAACGGCGCTTACGCACAGACGGTGGAGAATGCTCGCCGCCTTGTCCGAACTCTGGAAACCGTTGTTCAGGCTGCACACAACGACACCTCAGTTTTCCTTCTGACAGTACAATCGGTGCGAGATTCAGACCTGCCCCAGTATCGTCAAGAACGGACCTACGCCTACGACCTTCTTGACACTTTATCCTCGTCACTTAGCGCCAACCTTACAGTTCTTTTGCACACACTGGATGGTCTTCTATCACTGGGGCACGAACAGGCTGAAATGGCTCAGGGCGACTACAACGGCTCTATCGAGTGGCGAATGTCTCGTCTCAGTGTTCGTCCACTATCCAGTTTCATGGTCGAAGAAGGCGGCGACGTCCCAGATATGGTTGATATGGAACTAGCCTTTGGACGCCCTCCTCCAAAACCACCGAAGGATCCAGAGTACCCCAGATTCAATCGCGACCACGTGAACAGTGATGCTAGTTACCTGCCATCATCATCGCGTGATTTCGAGTCAGTCACGGACACGACGCTTCTTGCTGAGGAAGAAGAGCCGAAACTTGACGCTGGCGCTAGCCCGTTGTTCAACGAAGATCGTAAGCCAATGCTCGTGATTACATTTTTCATTCACTGACTTTCTCCAAAATCAAGCTGTACGCACTGCGAAATCACCTAAGCGACCGACGACTGGGAACAAGAAGTTGGAGCAGATCTTTGGTGACGAGTATGCCAACAAAGTCGCCGCAGACCTCAAGCCATGGTACCTCCGCCCGAATCACAACCCAGCAGAGATTTTGATTGAGCCGGACAAGACTGTCAAAGGCGGAACTTTACGTGCCCTTATTGAGCGTCTGACTGCTCATGACCATGCAGGTATGTCAACCGCATACGTGTTCAATATATACTTTCTGATGCCTCTCTGCGCATAGATATCGGCAACTTCAACCAATCGTTTTTGATGACATTCAAGTCGTTCACAACACTCGATGAACTCGTCGATCTACTTGCCGAGCGGTTTAGAATCGCACCGCCCCCTGAGCTGAAACCCGTTGAGCGTGAAGACTGGGGCAAGCACAAGCAACATCCTATTCAGATTCGGTCAGCCTTCGTGATATCTCTTCGCTGCGACTGTCATTCTGATGCCGCGTTCTCAGCGTCATCAACACCCTCAAGGCCGTCATCGATGGGCTGGAGAAAGAAGACATGTACATCTTGGATCGTATAACGGCTTTCTTGTCTTCGGAGGATGTGGCGCATGTCACCGCTACAAAGAGATTGCTAGTTCACATTGACAAAGTGGTATGTAGCTTCCTGAAATTGGCCCAATTTTCTTGGGCTCATCTTCGCACACAGCAACGGAACGAAATTCCTGTCATCAAGATGATGCCGCAAGGCAGCCCGCCCACACCCATCTTCCCTAAAACGAGCAAAAAGCTCAAACTCGGAGACATCGATCCCCTCGAATTGGCCCGCCAGCTCACCATAATGGAAAGCACTCTCTATCAAAAAATTAAGCCGATGGAGTGCCTTCAGCGCGCCCGTGAGCAGAAGACGGAGAACATCGATAATATTGCCATCGTCATTCAGACGAGTAATCGGGTATGTCATAATCCTTTGAAGGATCTTTTGAAGCTTATGATTCGATAGATTGCGGATTGGGTGGCCGAGTCTGTGCTCAGCAAGGAAGATTCTCGTAAACGCGCGACCACCGTGAAACATCTGATCAGTATCGCTGACGTGAGTTATACATCAATCATATTGATTGTCGTTCACTGAACGCGTCTATAGCGCTGTCGGGCTCTCAACAATTTTTCGACAATGATTGCCATCACGTCTGGTTTGAATACCCCACCTATCCGTCGACTCAAGCGCACGTGGGAACAAGTCAACCAGCGGAGTATGACGCAGTTCGGTGATTGCGAGATGACAATCGACAGCAACAAAAACTTCACAAAATATCGGCAGCTCATGGCTTCAGTGACACCTCCATGTGTTCCTTTCATCGGTAAGTCGCGTCGTCCAGTAGCTCCTACGTGATATTCACTAATCGAACTACAGGTGTTTTCCTGTCCACTTTGCAGTTTATCCAGGACGGTAACCCGGACATGCTCCCTGGTGGCTTAGTGAATTTCCGCAAGCGCCAGAAGGCGTCGGAGGTCATCAGCGATATTAAACGGTGGCAGGCCCAGCCATTTAACTTCCAGGTCCTCCCTGCAGTGCAGGCCTACATCGAGGAATCTCTGAACCAGTTCAACGACACCAAGGCGTCGAGTGAGCATTTCTGGGCACTGAGTCTGGAGCGCGAACCGAGGGAGCGGGAAGATGAAAAGATGGCCCGATTACTTCAGGAGAGCGGCTTCCTATGATCCTTTTTTCTGTATGGGACAACATTCCGTATTCTATGTAGTACTGGTATTACTTATGCTGTGGTATACTCTTATAACCTAGGAATTCCCCTTGTATTGTCTGTAGATGTGTTACAACAACGCTTTTTTGGTGTACTTT
>JABCKV010000291.1:0-19832 GCA_018282005.1 Asterophora parasitica | reverse complement strand
ACCAAAATCAAACATAATGTTACTCCACCTTTTGGTCCAAGCCTATACTGTAACAATGTATAGAATATGGTGCTCAGCTTGGCCTGGATTTGGTCCAGGATGATATTGTGACAATTGTCACATACCAAAAATGGATATGCATCAATGCATTGCCTATTATGGAAACATGGCAAGAAGTTGAAACTTCCTATTATGGAAATATAGTGATGTACAAGGAAGGATAATATTGGTCAGTGCACCCAGTGCTAGAAAATAGTCTACACCATGTTATCTTCATAGTCCGAAGAATACATCACATCTTCATGTGAAGTCATTGCATTGGCACCATTGTTGCCCTCTAATACTGCCCTTGTTGGATCTGCAAGTCCCTGGTACCAAGCCACTGCTGTGATAAGTTCCTTGATGTGATCTATATTACTCTTCATGTGGCTTTTCAATGGTACCTTTGATGTGACACCTGGGAAGAGTTTTGTCTCATGCACTCAGTGCCAGTCTAACTGCTGGTTCAGCTCATCCATGCACAAGGCCTTTATATCTGTTTAGCCAAGTACAAGGTCCCTTTGTGCCATTTCTGTGATCTTGGCAGCCTGTTTGTTGCATTTCTCTGCCCGCTTGGCCTCAGCTCAATAATTGTTAGCAACTTTCTTGGCATCTGTGCATATCTGCACCTCCTTCTGCTGCTTTGGCAACTTTGCTGAATCCCTCTTGTGCCCCATTGCCCACAAATACTTCTTGTCATCTGCTGTGCCAAGCTTCTTGCAATGGAAATCCTCGGTGTTATTCCTCTGCATCATAAAGCTGGCATTCATATTGTTCTCGAAGGGTTTTTTTGCATGTTGCCAAGTGAATTTTGAAGGTTTTCTCATACTTGAGGCCTAAGGTGCAGCACTCTTGGGCAGTTGCAATGCTGTTTTTCTGTGCATCTGAGCATTGTTTCTGTTTCTTCCTGTATTTCCATACCATGGATTGAATAAAATGCAAGGACTTGATGAGAATGAGCGATTATAATATACAGTGATTTTGGGTATCTCTCAATGCATTATTTACTTCCACTTGTATGCCCAAAAATGGAAATGGCATGCATTTGACATGCATTATGTCAGCTGATGAGCGCTTTGAGCTGTTGTGAACTTGGGGCAAAATTCAAGGCCACATATAGCATGAATGGCCTCAACTCTTGTGGGCAACTCATTTATGTTGCTTTGGCCACAATGTGTTCAGTTGAGTTCATTGATAACTTGCTTCAGCAGAGTAGTGGTATACAATGATGCATTGTAACTATCAGGCTACTTTCACTTTTACCCTTGTCAACTGGCCATACCTGAGGCATGGCCCACACATTTGAGTTTGTGACCATTCCTTGATCACACTGGGCAATTTGGTCTCAGGATTTGGATATAGATTTTGCACGCTCTGGTAATCAGAGAGTCAAATAGGTACAAACATCAATCAATTTGCCTGCATTGCATCTCCCCATTATACTATAATGCTATTGCTGTTGCCATGGAGGTTGTGGCAATCACGGGGCACACTGGGAAGCAGAGGAGATGAGAATATGTGGTGCAAATTCCGGGGAAGGATAAGTAATTGCAAAATAGTGTTATTGGCGAAGATACTGTTGGGTGTGTTAGGAGAAAGCACGTGCCCCAGCCACATCCAAGGTGGTGCAATCCTTACGGAATTTGGGTACGAATTGCCTTTAAAATATCACTATGTGGCAGGCCTCACGCACAGAAAAATCACAAATGTGATATAATATTATACACCCTCGCCCGCGACTCAGTGAGTAGGGCTCTCCAGAACCGATGATAGGTACTATCAACGTATCTGAATGGATGATGAATGGAACGCTACGGTACGGTGAAATGAGTATGTAGTAGTAGTGTACAGGGAACGCAATGTATGCAATGAGCAGATCTCCGGTATAAACCAGAAACGAGGAATATGGAGACCAGGTCCATAGCGAAATATGATGAGGAGAAGTAATGGGGGAATCGTAGACAGTACCAGACGGACCGGATAATGTGATGCGAAGGGGCAATTGTGAGTGTGCGAGACGTGTCCTTCTATGCGAGATGCCGTGATACTATGGGCCAGGCAAATAAAATAAGTGAACGAAAGCGGAGGTAGCCAGAAACCAGAGAGGATGGTGGGATGGGAGCAAAGAAAGACGGTGAGGCACCGGGGAATGAGCCAAGTACGACAAGAACTTCGTGTGATGACATCATGTGCACGCCGTGTTCTTTCCGGTGAATGGGCGAAGCTTCTCGAGCGACTCGTCCATAGTCGGCGATTTCTGCAGAACTTGCGCGATTGACGGGGGGCGTCCGCGCCCCAGGTTGGATGAATACGCGCTGGTTGCTGCTGAGGACGAAGACGATGTGGACATGCGTCGCGCTGCACGACCCCAGCGCCTGTCGTCGGTCTCCCATTCAGAAGCAGACAAGGAATCCCGTGTAGGCGACATCGATATTTCGGACACATCTGAAGAAACAGTTCCTACCTCTGGAATCGCAGAAAGAGACGATATGGGGATACCGGGGCTAGGAGGAACGAGCGACGAGGCAGAAGAGGTGGCGCTGGTCGATGATGAGGCAGAGTATACCGATGTCGATGTCCGCTGAGAATGGTCCGAAATGCCGCTGTCAACGGCCGGACCGCGCCCAGCAGCCGGCTTGGATCGGTAGATATTGTAGCTGCTCGACTCGCCTAGGGTTAGCGGCCGCAGGCCCTTCTTCACGCAACCAGACATCGCTGATACCGATTCCACGCCTGACGTCGCATGGGACTCCGCACCAGAGTCATCGGTGTACTGGAACCTGCGCGAAGACGGCTTGCTCGAAGACGATGGGCTTCTATGCGTGCGAGGGCCAGGAATCTGAGTAAAGTCAGGGGTCACTTTTCCACCATTATTCAGCATCCAAGTGAAGCCCTGGATTTCCTTGTCCCTCCTCATCGCATCTGCTTCCAACAGCGCGATCTTCTTCTCCAGTGCGCTCTTCTCTGCCGCGTGGGCCTGGGTGACTTCGAGATAGTGCGCCGCGAGGTCCTCATACTGAGTATTACGCGTCAGGAGAGCTTGCCTGAGCTGTCCGGGTGTCATCGCGTCGAGATCAGAAGCGTTTTCCTTATTCGAGCGCTGTTTGGCAGCACTCGGGGTCTCGTTAGAAAGCTTGATGGTTCGCTTCGACGGAGATGAAGACCTCACGCCAGTGATGGTGGCGATCTGAGGGGAAGGTGGAACAGATCCGATTGTGTTGGCTCGAGGACGCGTCAATGGTCTCACACTTGCCGATGTGGTTGTCGCAAGTATCGGAGAAGGCGGGCTGGAAAGTGACAACGTGGGAGTGATTGTCGGAGGGGCGGGTAATGGTATTGAGGGAGGAGTGCTCGCGGGGTCCTTCACAGATGATGCCGTTCTCAGCCGTGATCGAGAGACAGGGGATGATGCTTTGGGCGGTGGAGGTGGTGGAGTGACATCGATCACAGGCGCCAAGTCAGCCGAGTGTACTTGTCGCGCAGATTCCTCTGTTGAATCGTCAGGTGTGGAATCTTCAAGGCGCCTCACGCTTGAAGTCTCTTTCCTTGCGACTTTGGAAGATCGAGGGATATCCGCTAATCGTCGGGCTTCCCGTTCCTTGACCTCGCTCCGAAAAAAGCTTGACGTGCGGGCATCATGCACGGTCGCGGAGTGATTCGTCCGAGGACTAGTCGGAGGAGACGGAGTCAGGGTAACACTAGACTCGGTTTTGTGGTAATTGTCTCGGTACTCCGATGCTGGTGTACTTGACTGACGTCTTGGAGCAGCAGATGTCTTATGGCGCGGGAGAGTGAATAGATCCTTGTAGTCTTCCATGTTGTCAGGTGATGCGGAAACAGTTATGGTGGGTCCGGCACGGGGTGTAGATGGGTGATTGGCGCTGGCGCTGGTCGAGGCGGAGTCGAAAGATGCAGCACGAGGGGTAATGGGAGGCGATAGCGTGCCCGACATGCTCCCTTCGCTAGGACCAGCCTGTGGGGAGCGAGGAGAGGGAGTGGCTTTGCGTGATTTGACATAACTGAATTGGGCTACAAATTTCGATCCAAGTGATTGTGAGGGTACATTGATCTGAGGAAGAGCGGCTGGAAGTGGTGGATGCCGTGAGGCTGGCTCTGGAGGAGGTACAGGATGAGAAAGTCGCCTGACAAACTTCGTGTCAGCTCAAATGTGAGGATGCCAGCACATCGAAAAGCGCATTGCAAATAGGGTTTCAATTCAGCGAATGTCTCGCGGTAAGCTGAAGTCATCATGGGATCTGTGGCCCATAGACGCGACGCAGAAATCACGCAGCGCGCATGATTGCCGAGAAGAATGACCACCAGAATAGGCAATAAAAATCGCGAGCTCACCGATCTTTCTTCGAGGCCGAAGACTCAGCAACCTCCGATTCATACCCCCGGGTCGCGGACGGTTTACCGCCAGACTTCATCGAGTGTGTAGACTTCTTCCTAGTGCGCCCCAGAAAGGGTATCCTTGTCGACATCTTTTTCGTATGCAAATCCTCGGTCTGTGGAATCTCAAGGAGGGCTGATTGCGGCGGGCCCTCCACGGGATGGTGCTGAATATGGCGCGACGGTTGGCCCCGAAAAAAGTCCGCGAGCTCGGAGGTTTTGGTGCGGACGCGAGATGGTGATAGCCCAGTCATAATGGCGGGCACAGAGAGGAGGAGAGAGGGTAGAAAGAGCGACGAGGTGACCGTCAATCAAGGCGACAGCGCAGTACAGAGGCTAGAAAGACGACAGGTTATAAGACTCCGAATAAGTTTCCAGGCAGCCCTTCGTTGCCGTACAGACCCCGAAGGCGAAATGAACAGCTTCTACGCCAGGCCCAGGTGGGAAGAGTAAAGAAGAATCAGGCTGGGGGCCCAAGACAGAAATTGCTGGCAGAGAGCGGGAACAAGAAAGCCCAACGGGTTGCAGTACACAGAACGTGTTGCATCCTATACCCCAGTCTCACGGTTGTAAAAAAATCCAGATCTCCGTAGTTTCTTTTGGTGATAAACGACAGAATGGACACTGATGGCATCAATGACTCAGCATCAGGAAACCTACGTAAGGTAGTACGCCTCAGATGGGCTAGCCATTCATAAACCAAGCACATTGCTCATGCTCTCTTTCAAGTGGCGCGCGTTCAGCCACGCCACGCCCAAATCGGACTTTGGTGAAGTTAAGTGAGAATATCTTATTACTGCGCTCTGCGTGGCGTTGCCACGACAGCTAATCATCACGTAACGTGGCTTTGTCGACAATCGGGCGACTAATCTTCTACCCTTCCTTGGCCAAAATATCAACAGGAAAACGACACAACACCGCACTAATATTACCTTTGTAAGAACGCTCAAATAAGAAATCTCCTCTTAGTGCGTTTCAAATGAGCTATCTATGCATCCTCATCAGTCAAATTGAGCTAATTGTGTTCAATTATATTTGTCAGTTTCAGCATTCAGCGGCGCCCTTCTTGGTGAGATCTGCGACAGTTTCGGCGGAGGCAAACTCAAGTCTCTCTCTGCGCAGGATAACAAAGCACGTCTTGACCTCTTTGAAATTTTCGACCCGGAGTAGCCCCGGAGTCCTTGAAGTACGGCCAACACCTAAGTCACACCCCATCATCCCAACGCGTCGCCGACGATTTGAGATTTAGACTTTGACAACAGCGGCCCTTGGCTATGTACATTCTCCAGGTATCTCAGCCCACATGGTGAGCTCCCAGCTGTACGACATAAATCAACGCCTTTAAGCAAGGCTTAGCGTTCCACCCTTTTCTTTTGTTGTCAGTAATAGCCGGGACCCCACAGTCTGCGTCGCGCGAACCGGATCCCGATCGTTGGTCTGGCCGCTGGCGCTTCAAAGTTTGTCATTTTCTAGCTAGCCCTGATCTTGCGTTAGAACTTGGACTTTGCCAGCTGGCCATCGAGGCAACTTACACGATCTTTTCGAGTTAGCCTGCAGCTCTGAGCTGTATGTGTAGCAGAAATTACTGAAGTGAATTCTAGCCTGACAGTGATAGCGCCGTCATCGTCAACATCATTGCGCGATGTCATTCCGCCTGTAATTCTTCCTTTTTGACACCACTCTTGACCACCTCTGGTCACTCCATTGTCAAAGTTTTCAACACATTCGCATCGTACGCGTTACTCTCATCGTCTGTAGCTCTGGCGCATTGCCATGAGCACTCTTAGACTAAGACTTCCGCGACGGTCGCAGCTTGTCCTACTCAAGAGTCTCTGTGTAAGCTTGTGTAGCACTGTAAGCCCCCTACATATGACTTCCTTAGCTATCGTGACTGCGCCGTTATCACTGTCAGGTCTACATACATATGTATATTTAATTGGACAGATGCACCAAGCACATGGCTCCAATTACGACATCTTGTCCTGCTCGCTCCCTACTTCCCCCATTGGGTGCTTAGTGCTAGAGCTCCATAGACCACAGTTTTCTCATCGACTGGATCCTGATTTCCAGTGACTTCCAACCTCTTGTAAGCACATACATATGTATATCCGCCCATGTCGGGGCCCTGGCCCTGACATCAGAATGTCCAACTATTAGTTAACGGTGGGCGCAAATGGAGCCATGTGTTGGACGGGTAAGTACTATGGGTTTGTGGGTTGCCTGTGGGTGGGTGACTTCCGCGACTGTTAAGGGTGGCCACTTCGCCAAAAGACGGCGGAGATCCCAGATAGGCGCCGGGCGTACTTGAAGATTTTTCTGATGTGGGGTCTCCATAAAAGTGTGTGTGTGTGTGTGTGCGGCGCTGGCAATGGTAGCGACCGCAAGAAGTCTCGCATGGTCGCGTAAATTTCGATGCAGTGGGCGTAGTAATAGTATACATGGATTCATGGAACAAGGCTGGCGCTTGAGGCTTGGTGATAGGTTTGGAGCAAGCCTGTCTCCGGTCCGGCGAGCCCACAGGTTCAGGTGGTAGAGCCCAAACACCCGGATCCGATTGATGTGAAGTGGTGACTGGACTGGACAGTGGAAAATACTTCCGGACCCAGTCCGGAGATGGATGATCCTCATAGAACAACAAATAGGCGGCCAATCATTTTGATCATTTATTGCCGGCCAACGAACTTGTGTCCGTTACATAGTATATAGGACAGAAAAACCTCCTAATCCATCTACCAAACAGGCAATCTTGCCATAAAGGAGTCTTGTGCAATTCTATGGAACCGCTGGCTACGGAAAGTAAGGCTGTAATCACCGACAGCTCTACAGTTTGAAGAACTGGCGAAAGGTGGACCCGGGTATGGCATACTACTGGTGAGAAATTAGTGATTGAAGGCGCCAGTGTAGGCAACGCGGTCAACGACCTCCAACAACCACGGCAAACGTTGTTCTACCACACATGATGATACATATGGAATGAAAATCATGCGAAACATGTAGGATGGATCATCTGGCTTGGCTATAGGCGTTTCAACTTTCGGCACAGCCCAAATGCTTGAATCAACATGATCGTCAACATTGTCCGAGCCAATATTCTGAGCTGGTTCTTGCATGGCGAATGTTTTCGAGTGCCATGTTGTGCCCGACGGCTGGAATAAAATGTTCCTTGGGATGCCTCGGCCCTCGTCTGTGGTGATCGTCGTGCTGAGCAACAGCCGACTGATGAGGTTGCTTTTGGACGGTGAGCTCCGGACATCTAATCTAATCAGCGAGCATTATTGGCGGCTTGATGGATTTCACACAGCCGCATCTGAATGATGTCCCGAGGATGTCGTTGCTATCCATGTCAGAGCGTGTCTGCGGTTGTTGGCTTTCCTCCACATTTCCCGCTGCTCACTGGTCTCGTCGTGAGCACGGCAGCTTTGGCGCCAGCAGCCGCTCCAGATGCCTGCTCTTCCGTCCTTCATTTCCTACAGGCCGAAGCGGAAGACTAAGACGCCTCTCAAAGTCAGCTCACCTCTCCCAGTCCAGAATCCCTTGCCTTTCTCGTCGCCACATACATATGCCTCGCCACGCATACTTGATATCAACGACGGGCTGCCTAACCCTGCTATCCCCGACCCCGAGGCAAACCCGTATTTCAGTGTGACGAACACCCCGAGGGTGCAGCTCGACGTGGAGATTGATCCAGAACCGCTGACGGACTGGTTCCCGACGACTCTCCTCAACTCGGAACCTTTTGCACTTTCACGCGAAGGGGAGCATGGGCAGACGCCAGGAGCGAGTGGTAGCGGAGCTTTATATGGAAACGGATACGATGTGCCAGTCGCAAGGGGGAATGACGGGGGCTTTCAACTGGACGCGGAGAGGGAGACAATCAGCGTGGAGGAGTACCGGGACGAGAGTGGTGACGAGCAGCTCCGCTCTCTGAATTCCGCGGAATATGTTACGGAACTTGGGGCAATAGACGTGCATCTCCGTTCTCTTTAGGATATTTCAATCATTTACTGACGTGCTTTCCAGGCGTCCAATCTCGTGGCCGAACTGGGGATGGAGAGATATCTTGTGAGCCATCCAACCCATGCTCGGCTTGTCATAATTCAATGTGCATTTAGGAGCCCTCACAGGCTTCGTCGAAAAAGTCGGCGCCCTCGCCAATCAAGATTCCAAACGCGGCCCTTCATGGGCCACAAATTCAGCTCATTCGACCAACAGAGTTTTCGCGCCCAATCTCACAAATATCGTCGTCGGAATCCTCTGCGGTCTCAGGGACTACTTTGGCTCGAGCGCTTCTTGCGAATACCTTCGTGCTTTCTGGCGAAACCCGCGCATCGCGATACCGGAGTGGAGCCTCGAATATGACTCGCATTGACTCTGCCACGCTACCTCAGGGTGAATTCTCTCCCTACTGGCGTGACAGAACCAGCGTGGAAGTTGCTCTTTCACCTGGTTCTGCGGTTGGCCCCGTACCACCGGTACCTGATAACGCTGACCTAGTCTATGTGCCTCCTCAGGCAAAGCCACGCGTTACATCGGCCTCTGGAAGCCTGCACCTTGACCGCGATGAAGAAGGGGAACACCTCCATGGGCAGCAAAATCAAGAAAACACGCGGGCGTCGCATCACATTTCGCGGGAAATCGAAGCCACGTACCCCCAGCCATCTACCTCACAGCTTGCGTACACATTGTCTGAAGGTGCAGAGCATGATGGCCCTGGACGTGACGCTGCTCCGCCTCTACCCCCAAAACACTCTCATCGGTATTCGATAACACCCAGTTCCAAAGGTGGCTCTGACATCATTCCGGAGGCCATTACTTCGTTGTCGGACGCCCCTTCTTCTGCAAAGTACCTGGACAACGTCCTCGATTATTACTCTTTCGCAGACTCGCCGGAGCCCACCGTCGAGCGCAACTTTCGCCTTCCCTTTTCTCCCATCACGGAGGTCACGGAGGAATCGAGCTCGCAGCTTTCTCCCCCAACGCCGTATAGATCGGATAGTCGTGGCTCCAAACGCAGCCTCCCTCCTGGCAGGTTCTTCCTTGGTTCCACTCCCTCGGCTTCTATTGGAGGTGGTAAGTGTGGTTTGAATACATTTCGACTCAATAAGCTGACCCTTTGATTCTAGTACGCGTCGACTGGAACGTCCGGAGTTCGACTTCTGGCCGTAAAGAGAGTGTGTCAAAGGTATTGCTCCCTTATGGCGATCGTCCAGGTGTTCAGGTAATAGTCTGCTCACATATTCACTGTCGTTGTTCAACTGTCAACTCAAAACCGACATGCAGGTGGCTGAGGGATCCATAAATTCTCGCTCCTCCAATCCCTCCGCATCCCCCTCGTCGTCGCACAGCACTCCTGATCCCAGCACTTCACACCTTCCACCACCATCAGGGGTCTTCAACCGCCTCCGCTCCGGCAGTGCGCCTAGTCCCATAAAAGTTGTCCGCGATTTGCATGACCTGACCGCCTACAATATCACCGTCACGCCACGCACAGGGGGTTCCACCAGTAGCACGCCTACTACAGGCGACAGCGATATCGTCCAGCAGACATTTCCTGAGACTCCAAGCGCCTTCACCCCCGGCTTCTCGCCCAACGGGATCACGTCACCCGGTATGCGGGGGCCAAGCGCCATGGGTGATTACATGTCAATGGGCCCGCCACAGACGCCAATGTCCGCGTTCCTCCCAACAGCGGGCAACCTTCAGCCCAGTTTGGTGCAACAGGTCCTGCTGACGCGTGCAGCGACGTCCGTTCGCGGTGCCAGGCATTCGAGGCAGGCAAGCCTCACGAAGCTGATGCGCCAGCAGGGCCATCCTTATCCGCAGCCAACCTCAATCGTGATGAGTAATAGAGCTCCCACTCTCGCTGACCAGGCGTCCTCCAGCCAGGTAGGCCAAGGCACTCCAGGCAGTACAGTCGAATATTCCAAAGTGGCCGAGGCAGCTGAGGCGTCACAAGAACCAATGCCGCCGCTGATCAGTGGATCCCGACCGGTGGTAGTGGTTGAGCGGCCCTCGCCTATAGAAGCAGAACCACGTTCTTCTCAACCGAATCATACCCCAGAGGCACCTGCGCTCAACATCGCCAGTCTTTCTTATCAGACGCCACCCACAGTGCCATCGCCTCTCGCTGAACCACCTACCACACCCAGCTCTTCATCTCATGGTTCGGAAGAGGCAGTTCTGGCGTATGCTGTTGCCTCAGGCTATCCGTCAGTTGAACATAGCCGCGCTCCGAGCAGGACAGGCAGCAAACGTTCAGATGCATCGACGGGCTCCCCAAAAAGTATGAAATATTTGCCTCGTCTGTATCCTGCCCCTCGTATGCCTTCCGCACCCACAGATTTCCCTGCGCCCCTGCCACCTTCCAAGTCGCCCCCTGCTCAAATACTGGAACGTTCATTAGGGCATAGCAATGATGGGCCCTCATCGTCAAGCATGTCCTCACTGGGAGCTAAGGTACCTCCGCCCCAGCGTGGCGATATTTCGCCTGTGGACCGC
Source organism: Asterophora parasitica (assembly GCA_018282005.1). Taxonomy (NCBI): domain Eukaryota; kingdom Fungi; phylum Basidiomycota; class Agaricomycetes; order Agaricales; family Lyophyllaceae; genus Asterophora; species Asterophora parasitica. The sequence goes on along the minus strand of JABCKV010000291.1, from coordinate 8,903 downwards.
AATGAACCTACTCAGACACCTACGCCCATGGACACCCCTGTAGCGAGCACCTCTACACTGGTCTCCTCATCGCCTCTGACTGGAAGACGGCCCAAAGTTATTAGCCAACTCATTTCAAATGCGCATGTCTCGGTGTCTTCCTCCTCCCTGTACTCGCTTTCTTACGATGCTAGAATGTCGCCGCCCTCTTACTTCTCCGTTATTAACTCTGACAGGGCTGCTGGAGAGAGCACGCCTACCGGTGGAAGCTATGACCAGAATTTCAGGTTCGGCACCCCGGTGCAAGAGCCCCACTCGCCACCTCCGAATGGCAGAGAGTTCGCCGTTGGCACTACTGCTGACCGGATGCAACCAAAAGGTTCACAAACCATGAACAATCCGCGACGTCCTAGGGTCAGACCTCCGCTTCCTGCCGGCCCGCGTAGGCCAAGTCAATTGCCCGGTTCGCTACCCTTCTCGAGCATGGCCGCTATGAGGGATCGCTCCGGCTCCGTTTCTTCCGTTGGTAGCCAAATACCCAGTGGCCGGCGGGTACCGTCTGTACCTCTGCCGTCACCTCGGTTCCAGACTTCGCCACTCAAATGGCGCGGCTACACCATGGATGCGGCGAAGTGGACATTTACATCGACGCAGCTGCAGGCGATTGTGTCCCGCGCCATCAAACAATCTTCAGAGGCATCGTCGATCCGACTACTGCGGTTAGAGACCTTGGACAAGGATATACCGGAGGAAGTCGAGCGATTGGAAACCTTGCGAACGGACACGAAGTCGAAATACAAGACTTTGGCGCGCCGACGTGCAAACAAGCTAGACTCTCTTGCCAGCTGCCTCGCGACTCCAGATCAGGACTGCCTTGCCTTAGCTATTCGCCTGACGGCGGAGCTCAAGGAGATCTCTGGTGCCATGGACAAGCTTACCGAGGAGCTGCACAGTGTCGATGAACAGCTTTCGCAGTTGACACAGCTATGCCAGGGGCACTCGACCAGTGCACTTGCGATGGCCCTAGGAAAGCTCTACGGCAGCTTTCAGAAGCAGTTCGCAGAAGCACAAGCTCTCCGCCAACAAGTTGAGGCACTGGAGGCTGAGCGTGACGAAGCCTGGAAGCAGGCGGAAGACGTGGCCCATGACTATGAGGACCTGCGAAGCGGAAAAATCGAATCCCCTGAAGCGGAAAATCGGTTCATTCGCGTCGCGTCTGTGCGTAAATCTAGCGTCAGGGCAACCAAGGCCGGGCTGCGTAACACTAGTATTCGTTCGAATCAACGTGCGTCGACTGGTAGCACTGGCGGGCGTGGATATGGTGCGAACACGCCTTCGAGCTCTCGGAGCACATACACGGAGGACCTGCCTCCCGTGCCTCCATTACCACGGCATCGGCCGGTGGATATCAAAACCAATTTGCCGCTGAGAACTTCCACGGTCACTGTGCGTTAGCTCCTTATTCGAATTCTGCGGCTGATTTATAATATTTCATTTAGGGACTTTCTGTGGAGGGTCCAACACCTACCTCTGAGACCAGAGCTATGGTCCGCGCCCAAGATGAGCTATATGAAATGCTTGGTATACACCCGAACGAACGCGCTAGGAGATCGCGATCCGTGATTGGCGTCCCAGGCGAATCGGAGTTTTCACAGCATCTTGCTTCGCCGTCCTACTCCGATGTCCCACCAAACACTGGACGACGCGCTTCTCTTCCCGGCAGTGCGCCTGTAACACCGGGCCCTTTTAACGCACTGACGGCAGATGTAAGCATTATCTTGACCTCGGACAGAGCAGGCTGGATATAAAAGTTCCCTCATGACCCCCATTCTACGACTAATTTATGTTCGAGACCAGTACCTATTGCTTTCTGTAAGGATTATTCGCCCTCATCGTATGAGCTACTCTCAGATATTGGCGTTTACTGAGACTAGCGTCTATTTTATTACACAATGTAATCATCATATACACAAGATACACCATCGCTTTGCTGTGGTCTCCGAGTCAGCGGAGGATACATCTTACGGTCCGGCATCCCTTGTTCTCCTCGACGCAAACACCACCACACGAAAGCCGGTCATAATTATAAGGATACGAGATATCGACAGCACAAGGAAAGCACGACAGGTAGGAGAATAAGATAGGCAGAAAAATTCCCCCAAACACTCCCCAGTCGGTCCCTAGTGTCGTACACGCTTTCTGCGTATCTGGATCTCACCATCTGCCGAGGGCGGCGTGGGGCGATGCACCTGCGAGTCGGCAGCGTCTCTCGTCTCTCCATCCTGCATCTCGACGTCGTCATCATCATCTGGTCGTACACGTTTCCGAGAAACTTGAGATGTCTCGACTCCGTTCACCATAGATTCCCCATCGATGTTCGACGCAACAAGTGATTGGGGAGCAGAAACTTGTTCAAGGTCATCGGGCACAGGCTTCGCGGGGGACGTCTTATACGTCGCTCTGGGTCGCGGGCGCGGTTTCGGGGTAGTGGGTTCGAGTGTGTTTCCCTGAGGCTCTGCCGCGGCTGCGCGAGCACCGCGTCTTGGTCGTGGTAATGGTCCGGGTAGATCAGCCTCAGTTTCAGTGACTCCTTCTCCATCGGTGCCCTCCTCGTCGGTGGTAACTCCTGCAGTGAACTTTTTCTTGGCTGCACGCCCACCCGCTGCGCCTGTGTTTTGGTCAATAACGTGCTCACGGATGTTCAGGATGAGCGAGCAAACCTTTCTCTTTCAACATTGCAGTGGTCAACCGCTTCTCGTAAGCGCGTTTGGGTTCCCATGCCTTGGAGGTCGGCGAAACATCGACCTTCGCCTGTGCTAGAACTTGATCCATATGTGCTTTGCTATGATGATATTGTTAGTCTCAGTATAGGTCCATCGTCGTTGACAACGTACATCTTCAAAGCATCCCTGCTGGGAATGGCACCCAACAAAGGCATAAGGACTTTGAAAAAAAGAATTGCAGACCTCAGGGTTATCTTGTTCTTATTGCTTTCATAGATCGCCAAGCGTTTGGCGATCCACGACAGCAATTCGGTATGGACCTGAACGACAAACTGGCTGTCGAGACGACGAATGATGGACAGTTGGCTTCCACGAATAGTAAAGCACGTCGCAAGAAGTTTCGAGAGTTGCAAGGAGTTAGTTTCGTCGTGAATGACGCCGTCAAGAACCAGTGCGAAGGACTGAGTCATGAAATGAGTTGGGAAAAATGGAGCAATGCGAAGAAACAGACCTCTCGGAGCGCCTGAGTAAGCGCAGACACCACCACGTCGCCGTGGTTGTTCATCATTCCCTCTTCGCGAAGGACATCGACGACCACCTTTGAGCATGCATCAAAGGCTGGGCCCAGCCTGCCATGATGTGCAAGCAGGATTGAACCATGACTTATATGGAGAGCGCCAGCACGTATGGCACGCAGGAAAGTCGACATCACGTCGAGGAACAAATACTCTCGCTCCAAACGAGCTCGCGAAGTGATAACGGCTAGAAGGAAAATAAATCAACGGTGATAAGCGAAGCGTTGATCAACATACTTTCAGCATGCGTCTTCTTGCCCTTTCCGGACTTCTTGACCTTTCCTTCCGCGTCGTCTGCTGGCCCCTCGCCGCCAGTCTCATCCCCGCTTACTTTCTGCATTTGGTCGTCATCTTCGACAGCAACTTCCAGCGTGTCGGCGTATCGCTCGATCTCTGCCTGGATATATCCTGCACATCGATACTGGACTTCGTCGTCCAGAGAAAGCGAAACAGATGCAATCGGTAGTGGTATTCCATTGACACCAACGATCTCCGCTCCAGAAAACAAAACGTGGAGGTCAAGGAGATTTTTGAACGCCTTGAAGGGAGGAATCAGTATGATCTCGGGCTCGAAAAAAACATCGTTCTCACCGCCCTCTTGACATTGTCACCGGTGTTGGATTGAGTGCCAACTGCATATTCAACAAGTTTTTCAAGCAAGCTTTCGCGTTGAGTCACGAGCGTTTCTTTGAATCGAAGATCTTCTGGTGCTGTATCCGGGTCATTGGCAAGGCACTTCCCTTTCCAAATGATATGGAGGGTGAGAACGTGGAGTGCTTGCTCAATAAGCTATGAATGAGTGACAAGAGTGAGATGATCGATGAGACAAGCGCCTAGAGTTGATGTTTTCGCACCGTTTCTTCCTCTTTGTAGCCGAGCCGCCCTCTCTCAACCAGTGCATTGATTATATCCCACGCGCTACTCTGTTTGCCCCCCTCGTCTTCTTCCATCCAGGCCGTCATATTGCGACTGCCAAAAAGAACAGCGAGGCGAGTACATAGTGCAGCCAATGAAATGGTTTCGTCCTCGCTAAAAGATGCTACCTCAATCTCATCACGGCCAGCGACGGCATCGCGAAGGGCTGTTGACAGCTCGTCTTCCAACTCGAGTATCTTCGTACTGTTGCTATTTGACAAGCTGGTCGCATCCATGAAGTGGCGAATGGCAGCCATTGCATGGGCTAAGACATTCAGTGATGAATGCGAGAGAAACTGTTTAGTCACATCGTCCCAGAGACTGGCATAGCTCTGAGTGACATGGGTAAACGAAACATCTTGAGAACACGAGTTTGAAACGTACAGTGATCATCCGCATTTCCAAGTACAGGTCTAGGTTCATGAGCACTGGGATTGAGAGAACGTCAGTGATGCGATGTTGGTCAGTTTGGTGCTTGATGAAAAGTCGAGGGAGTCCCTTGATTAATTCGCGCGTAATGTCATTGGTAATGGTCTCTTCTTCGCCCTAAAACGTAAGATTGGTCAAACAGGCAAAGAGACTATCATTCACCAGTAAAGAATAAATAAATTACCTTCTTGCCACCAGCCGCCTCTGCCTTTGCCCGACGAAGTGCAGCCACAAGAACCTCAAGCAAGATGCTTTCCTCCAAGTCCTCTAATCTCCAGGCCTCGTCGACGGTCGAGTCAGGTGTGTGCGTTATGCCGTTTGCACGCCCCCGTGATCGACTAGTAGTCTCCTGTGATTCTTCACCCTCGGCGGCCGAATGGTCAAGTAACAACAGGTCCAGGAGCGACTCCCAGTCCCGGACGATCTCCACTTCGTCCCAGAGCGCCTCGACAGCATGAGCCGTGCGGCCCCTCTGCTCCATTGCCACCAATGCGGCAACTCCCCGCCTCTTGTTCGCCTGGGCGGCCCCTTCAACTTCGGTGTTGTCTTCCTGAGTATCTTCGTCATCGCCGATGCCGACGGTGTTTTGACACCATTTTACCAGAAGCATGGCGAAGCCTTTGAGACCGGCACGCTGACGGTCCTCTTTGCTCAGCTTTTTCTTGCCGACAAGTCGCTCTTCAACAGTTTCTTCCCATACACCCTTCACAAACTGGCCAACGGCCTTCCGCACCTTCGCCTCCTCGTCGAATACCAAGAGGCACAGTGTCTCACGGTCCTCGTCTTCGAGAAGTGAATGACCCTCGATAGCGCCTAGAACTTGTAGAACTGCAACTCGGACTGGAACTTCGGTGTCACTCGTCGCCATCTCAATCAAGCGAGGTTTGAACCGTTCCGTGAAGTGGTTAAGTGAGCCAATATAATCGGCCTGATCATAAACGCCGGAAAGAGATTTGACGGCTTCCAGGCGGACATGTGTATTTGAGTCTGAGAGGACCCAGCCGACATAGCGTAAGTATGTCGCGTCGAGAAAGTGACCAGGGAATTTCTTGAACCAGAGGCCGATCGCACGAACACATTCGGCACGAATGTTGGGGTCAAGATCCCGATAACGATGCACAAATACACTGGGAGGCTTTTATGAGAAGTCTGAGGGTATGTATGACTTGATTACCAAAAGACTCACCCATCGACGAATTCTTTCAAAAATTCAGACAATTTCGTGCGGCGTTTCCGTATCTCCTGAGACTTGGCCTCGAGCTCCTTGTCGCGGGCACCACTCCCTTTGTTGGAAGATTTCCGCTTCTTCTCGCCCTCACGTTGCCGGCCAACGACCTCGGCTTCCTTTTCCACAGAAGCCGCAACGTCGCATAACGAATTCTCGACTTCAAGGGCTACCACAGTAGCCGTGTGACGAAAACTGCGGATTTGGGACGAGGACATCGCGACTACCCATGTTTGCAAGGTTTCCATTAGATCGGAGGTGTACAGAACACCGAAGTCGGCAGAGGAGGCGATGAGGCGTTCGATGAACTCAGACAATGATCTGCGAAATTTTTTGAAGACTGGCATTTTCGAGGTCAGGGGGTATACTGGAGAGTTGTCCTAAATTTACGCGTCCGTGAGTAGATGTGGGTAGAGGAGAGCAGACTGGGCGGACCTGCTTCAAGCCTTCGGTGAAATTATCGAGCGCGTCAACAACACCATCAAAATCAACCACCTCGTCAGAATTCACGGAGTCGTTGCATCCACAAGCGCGTAAAATAAGATTGATGAGCTCCGCAAGGGCAGCTCCGGGAGAATGTTCGAGAGACTCAAGGAAGTCCTCTGCGGTTGACTGCAAGGCGGCAGAAGGGTTCATGACGGCATCTTGGGACATACTGGTCAGTTCAAGCTAACAAAATATTTGTCAATGCGTACTAAATAGAGGATTGTCATCTGCGATTTTTGTGTCTTTCGCAACTTGGGCGGCGTCGTGCGCGTCTTCTCCTTCCTTGGGTTTCCGTCCCCGTCGAGTCGTCGTTTTGGCGACTTTTCCAGCTGCGGCTTTCGTGACGCGGGGCTTCTTTGCAGGTGGGGGGCCCTTGACCTTCGGGGTTGCAGGTGGTCTGGCCTGGCTCTTCTTGGCTTGTTTCTTGGGTTTGGGTGCACGAAATTCCTCTTCTTCCCCATCTGCGTCATCTGCGTCGTCTTCGAGTCGCCCCTCGTCGTCGTCCGGATCAGGAGCATCAGCAGGCTCCACTTCCGTGTCGCTGTCGTTACGCTTGCGCTTGCCTTTGCTCGACTGGCTCGAAACTGTGTTTCTGGCTTCAGGCAGTCTTTCACGGGGCTGAATTAGATCGTACCTGTAACGAAAGGCTTCGCAACCTTTCTCTCTCGTTGTGAGCGACGTGGAGCAGGAGAATCTGCCGGACTCTCAGACGCCATTGTCGTCGCGTCGCGTCAAGAAGGCGGTACAAACAACCTGAAACAAATCACACTCACACACTCGGTCACTGTGGATATGTGGCCCTCATCTTTGTTCAACGCACCTTCTCTCTAGTCTTCAACTTCCTTGGACTAATATGCGAATGACAGGTATCTAAGTCACACTCCTCGCAGATTTTGGCCAACATGTAAGTAGCCGAGGAACGATGATGGACATTGGGCAGCTTCGCTGATCAGGGATTGCAACACAGAGAATTCGAGCAACTGCCAACCCCTGGGGGCAGATCTTTCAGAAACTGAGGCCTAGTGTTCCCTTATGGCCAATCCAGGGCCAATACATTCGTCAACACAAATTCGAGCTGGTTTCAAGATACACATTCACCAATATCAGCCCACGAAACGCCCTATTGAAGACAGGTTCTCCATTTCCACAGAACAGCAGTCAGGCCGCCTGATTCTCGGTGTCTACGATGGTACACTCCTCGTGGCCCATCCGTTCATCGCAAGCTCAGTGTTGTTTTCAATCTTGTAGGACACGGCGGTGCAGCAACTGCAGAGCACATCAGCTCTATCCTCCCTTCTGCTCTCTTAGCACGGTCTCCCGAACATCATGCTGATGTTTTTCGCAAAACCGATGCTGCAATGCTCCAGACCTTTGCCCGCGACCATTCCTTCTTCCGGTCCAAGTCCAGTGATTGGGTCAAGCATGCGCAAGTCGTGAAATCTGGTTGCACCGCCCTGATTGTCGACATCAATCCTGGAACCCTAACAGTGTCGTTCGCAAATGCAGGGGACTGCAGAGCCGTGCTTTTCAACCCTTTGGAGGACCAGTTTTATCAGACACAGGATCTGAATGCAAAAACTCCTTCGGAGACTGAACGGCTAGCGCATGAACACCCCGACGAGGAATTGCTAGTCGTCGGTGGCCGCCTCTTTGGTCGTTTGATGAGCACACGAGGTTGATTTGCTAAGTGCTTACCTCTTTACCTGGCTGAAGGTTGAAATTTGATTGCCCACAGGCTTCGGGGACGCATACTACAAGCTCCCTCGCGGAGTCATTGGCAACTGGCAGCACAGACGGTACATCGAGGCACTCTCGTCCGTGGAAGAGCCTGGCAAGGTGACCATGAGTGCCCAGTATAACCTCATGTTCCACCACTACCGGACGCCGCCATATTTAACCGCGACACCCGAGGTCGGCACCATGCAGCTGTTTGAAGATGGATTCTTAGTCATGGCCTCTGATGGCCTCTGGGACTGTGTCCCTAGCGAGAAGGCTGTGGAGATCGTGCGACGTGGTGTAGAGGAAGGAGTCGACAACCTCGCCGACCATCTCCTGCGTGCTGTGATGGAAATTAGAAGCCCAGGTGATGATGTCACAATAGTCTTGCTTCAGGTTACGCCGCGTCAGCCAGCTCTAGGGTCGTCTTCCACTGGCAAGCCTAGGTGACAAGTGCACTATTTTTGCCTCGTCGCATATACATATTCGATACCATCGGAGCCTCTCTACATATCCAAACACCCACACTTCTTAACTTTCGTCCTATTCCGGTCACAGGTCTAACTTTGCTACATAATTGGAGGGTTGTATCTTTGCCGACAAGCATTTCTCCGCGGATGTAGGAAGAAGAAAGAATTTTTAAGATAAGTACTATGCTGGCTAGCTTGTACAAGGATATTTTCGCGTGGTCATTCGGAGGACAACGTCAACGGTCAAGCGTTGATGTGCATCCGTTCAAGGCGTCAATCTGGAGCACAGCATATGTCGGAAAAATCTTGAGGTCCTGATCAGACCACGTGCCAGATCAAGCCTGATTTGGAACCTGGTTCGAATGATCAGGCCTGATCAGCTGTT
>JABCKV010000290.1:0-19939 GCA_018282005.1 Asterophora parasitica | reverse complement strand
GCATGAGAAAAGTGGAATTGAAAATAAAGTAAAGTAAAAGTAAAGTGAATAAATAATATATAGTAAAAGTGGTCATTCCATAACACTACCCCCCTTCTAGGTCTTGACTTCCAGGTGAGAATATATATTATTTGTATTCATCATCATAAAATTTTCATAAGGTTTGAAAACCAAGTTCTTGAACACTGCCATATTGATCCATCGAGGTGCAGATGGATGTTTCAGGTAGAAGTCCTTGATTGCCTTTTTTGAGTTTTTACAGTTTTCCTCAGGTTCCCATGTGTTGTTCTCCTCTGTGTAACTCTTCCATTTCACCAGGTACTGTAACCAACCATGGACTAAGCATGCATCAATTATTGCCTCTACTTTGAACTCCTCTTGCCCCTCAATAATTACTGGAGGAGCTGGCTCTGCCACCTGTCCCCTCATTGGCCTAACAGAAGGCCTAAGCCTTTTGACGTTGATCTCTGGGCAAATCTGCATCGATGCTGGTAATTTTAATAACCACATTGTCATTGATAACCTTGAACAAGAAAAAGACAATGATCACTGACAATTTGCTGTGGTGCTTGGCCACTGCTCAGATGAAGTGGACTGAGAATCAGACACATAGGAAGGAGGAGAGCATCAGGGAATCCTTCATCTGCCAAATCCTGACAATTGTTGGTAATCATTGATGATTGGAAAATTATTGTTGATGGCAAAATTGGCAATATTCTTGAACCTCAAAATCTAATTATGTGACATTTATCTGCCAATTACCTGACATTTTGACAGTAGTTATCATGATTTGTGCTTCAATTGTTGGACATGGGTTATAGGGCATGTTTGGAAACATAGATTGTGATATATTCAACAGCTACTAAAGTACATGTATGTTACATCTACATAGCATGGTAGTAGTACCCCATTAGGATATCTGTCTGCACAGGTCAGAGTGGGATAATAGGCCCAAGAGTCATAACACTTGATGAATTTTTCAGGGTGCACTGGCATGAGAAGTCAGAAGGGCCCACTCATGGTGTCTGCTCCCTTCCTGAGCTGGTGCTACATGTAGTTAGATAGCATGGGCAGTGGCACAGGGTGTAGACCTTGGTAATGCACTAGCAAGAGTAGACACTGGTGGCAAGCAGAGTGGCATGGAAGAGGACGAGGGGCTGGCAGTGGGATGGCATTGGTGTTGGTGGTGGCAGTGACAGCAGTGGCAGAGAGTGGGGAGCAGACAAGTCAAGACCACCAAGTCTCTGTCATGATGGTGGCATGTTGGTGGATACTGGATGGTGGTTGAGAGCAAGGAATTGATGTTGAATTTGAACATTCAACAAGGTCCCGTGACTTTTCAGGCAGAGTTTAAACAACTTCACAGTTTTTGCTTGACCATCATCATGTTCTGCCATTGCCTTGGAGTACCACCACCCACCTGCTGTGATGTAGACAGTGTATGACATTAGGAAATAACATCCCTCTATGTTCTGTAGCCTCAATTCACACTTTGAATGATTTTACAACATGTGTGCCATTGAGGGAAAAATTGTCAACAATTATGCAATGATTACATCTACAATGGCCTGAAATGGTAAAATGTCTGGAATGTTGACATTTTGTTGACATTTGCCAGATGAGGGATTCTCTGATGAGGTTGAAGAAGAAGGGGTTGCCCAGTGAAACCAACATTGGGGACTTTTATCCCACATCAGGAAAACTACAACCTCTTTTACCATCTCTTTTTGACACTTCTGAATAATTTGAAAGTGTCAAAAGTGGTCAAAAGTGTCAAAAGTGAGGAAGTGTTGGACCCTTTCAATAGAAGGTCCCCACTCTATCAAAAGGGTTAAATCACTTTCAAAAGGGACAGAAAGGTCAAGGAAGGCTTGCAAAAGTGTGCCAAAATGGATGCAAAAATCATATTTGTTGGTCTTACAATGCCCACTGATAGGTACATCAAAAGAATAACATTTGTGATACAATATATAATATAGATACAATGTCATTAGTACTCTATTGCCTTGACTCCTGCCTCCTGACAACACCCTGACCCCAGTAGCCCAAAGTGAAGACTCATACCCCTTCACCATGCAACAACTACAGCTGGAGATCATGGTATTAGCACATGCACAACAGACAAATTAAATCATGCACCAAACAATCCACTTCAGCATAAGTACTCAACTACCAGTTACTCGGATTCATTGGCCTTGCCATCGCAGATGATGCAGAATAATTCCGTAGGCTCTGTAGGCTATCAGAGAGATCACAAAGCTTGAACAGATGCTCTGGTGGCATGGATTAGCAGTGGTTGACAGAGGAAGTGAGATGAAATGCACATTGTCAGCAACCTGTTGGACATTGTAATTTGTTGTTCTAATGAGAGGTGTTTGAAACAACAATGAGGTTGCCAAGCTGTATCATTGGTTAGTCTCATGGTTCATTGATGGGTGGGGGGGAAAGAACAAAAAACAACACTCACCATATATGCACCATGCAGGTGCATGCCACTGTCATGGTCACCACCCTTGGAATTGATGCCAGTCACCCATGTTCATCCAGATTGTGGTCATTGGAGGAGACAATGATGCTGGTATAACCCGCATTCACCTGATGCAGTTGGCCTGTGAAGGGGCTATGTTGACAATGTGCTGCATGCACTCAGCCATTGACATGCAGGATGAGGCCTAGATGCTTGAAGTCTGAAGACAAGCCATACAAAATGGGGGTGTTGAGAACTTGAGAGAAGAACACAAGATGTGCCAACAGCACCCACAGAACGGGCTGTCTAGTGACATGGCAGGAGAAAACAAACAAGTTGGAATCCAAAGTTCAACATTGCTGACATGGCAGCAGAGTTGGAATGAACTTTGCATCATGACTCAGCCAGTACAATACCGAGCTTTCTCCGAGCAACAACCAAACCATTGAGTCAATGCAAAGTACATGTTGTCCTGCTACCTACCATCGTGTAAACATTCTACAGATTGAATTCTAACATATTATTGAAAAAATTATCTTGAAATCATCTGAAAGTGACAGGGATTTTGATAGTGTTTAAAAGTGTGAGGAAGGAGTTTTGAAACTGATCTTGAAGGGAAAGAGTCAAAAAGTGAAAGGAGAAGGGTCAAAAAGTGAAAGTGATGAAAGTGAAAGAGGTTGTAGTTTTCCTGATGCACCTCTATGGGCATGCTCACTCCATTCTCTTCCCCTACCAGCTCATCCTCCTCCAGCCTGGTCATCCACTTTGGCACCCACTTCGGCGTGCCACCTCACATGAATATTCCCAGCACCTCTTACGCTGGCAGAAACCTTGCCACCGTTCCCGGCACTCAGAGTGGCGCTTCGGGAGGAGTACCTCATGACAGGAGAGACAGATCGGGTGGACACAAATCTATCATAGCGGAGGGCAACGATGGGTCTGCGCCGACCGACGGTGACGGCGATCTACCTATGGGCAGCGGCGCAGAGGATACCGCGTAAAAAACTAGCGATTTGATACTCCAGTCGCTGGAGGGCGTATGTAGCACTACCGTTATTTTCTCACCGAGACATCTTATCTTTCATCTTATCTCTTCTACCATGTGTTTACTACACAACCACACTCTTTTGATTCGCCTATCCCACCTTCCTTATATATCCAGAGGCTTTCAGAAAAACCTCACTGGAAACACGACACCATCTTCTTTGTCAGAATATTCAAAGAAGATGAAAGAAAAATGCCAGTTTTTGGAGAACATCAAAAACAAGGGAGTCTTTTTCCAGTATTTTTCAAGTCCTTTGTCCAGGAACATGGTGTCACTTTTCCAGTGCCTATATAACCATACCTACTAGTATGTAGAGGGACAGAATTCTTATCTCTTGAAACCGTTATTGTGATCCGTCACCCTAACTTGAACGTCACATAGACTCGGTCGCAACCCAAACATCATGCGGACTCCTCCCTCATATCACAGCTCACTCTAAGCTCTTTGCATTCCTAGTTTTGGTGGAACGGGCAGCAGGTGATTTTTGCACCCTAGTGAAGAATATCCCATTCACCTCCTGTGGTAGGTGTACATTCGCGATTTCGACTCTCCGTTCGGGACCTATGTGAACGACATCAAGGTCAAGTCCAAGTTCCCCGTTGTGCTCGAGTCGGGTGATATGTTCACCGCCCCTTCCATTATCATGACCATCCCATTATTTTGCTAAACGGCGTCTTTATTCCCTACAGAGCCTCGCCAAAATCTCGCGTAATGTGGACACGCCTGCTTACATTACCGATGAACACCTCCAGCCTATCGTCGCAAAGGTCACCATTGCCGGCTGAACAACCATCTCCTAGCTCCCCTCTTATGACCCCATCTGTACTCGGGTCTACACACGCTGATCCAAGTTCATCCTGCGCTGTGCAGTGAAACGTCACTGCAGGCACAGCTCCGTTATTGCCCCCTCGCGAGTGACGAGAATCGACGGCATTTGTGGGAGAGGGCAGGTTGAGGGCTGGACATTTGTTGAGGGTATAGGACTGGTGTAGGACAACGCTCTGGATCGAGCGAAGGCGGCGCGGCTGCACGCCGCTGCACAGTGCGCTTCTTTCTAGCTTACCGTTGACCTTGGGTCGACCATAACCTGCCGCCCAGTTTCCATGTCACGCCCGATCCGCCTGCCCCTGCTCTCTACCGCGGACCAACAGAAGGCCCCAAACCCTCCCCCCCACGCCACACACTGCCTGCAAGTTGAATGTTTGCATGTCAATGCCGGCCCCCGCGTTTGGGTAGGAGTCCTCAAGGCAACAACGTTCTCCTTTGAGTGTGTGAGAGATCTCGATGGCTTGGTACTGGCGGTAGCTAGTACATACGCGCATATTGTATCCATAGCGGAGTTCGCTTGAATATACATATTTCGTGGCAATTTTTCTGACCTCCTAAACTTTGCGTAAACTAATTTCTGCAATCAATTGCTCAGGCCTAAGAGACAAGAATAGATGTACAGTACGACGAGCAGCGGGGGAGCAATGCCGCCGCCGACGCAAAGCAGTATCACTGAAAGCCTTTTGGTCCCACGGGCCTTCCACCCCGACTTTCCCATTCGCCCAAACTGCTGTAATTCTTTTCTAATAAGTAAGCAGTGCCTAGAGATTCAAACTTGAAGCGCGATCGATAGATCCTACAACGTTGGGCCCAGAGAGCACGAACACTGCAAAGGCTCATTGTCAGGATTGTCCACCCCCTTGAGCCTGGGCTAAGAGGCTTAGCGGCAAACTTTTTGCAACTTTCAATTTCCTGTGGTAATGGATTGCACTGCACCGCCACTTGAGTGCAAGGAAAGATCTAAATCAGACTTTTTCAAGAATGCTCAATGAGCTTTGCAAAGTCCAGTTGTAGAATGTTCAAGATCATGAAAGATGCTGACCGGTCGCACGGAAAGCCACGCTCGAAGAGCTCAGTACAGGCTAGCTAGCCGCTATTTCGTATCACGACAACGATATATCCTCGTCGTGTGTCACTGCGCCAAGATGTCGTTAAAGGTAGGTAGTGGCAACATGAGTATACGTGACCCGTAGATCGATTGAAGTTCTACGTCGCGTTGCTAGACGCAGAAGGGGAAAGTCTCGAGAGAAACGCCATCGATTTCCCATCGTAAGACAAACACATCGAGAAGAGGTTGATTTCACAAAACGAAACTCAGCCTTTACTTTTTTGCCTTCTTCTTCTTCTTACCCGCAACCGCAGCTTGCTTTGGGGAAGGTGCCAGATCAGCCACGTCGGCCTTGGCAGGTGTCGCAACTGTCTCCGAGCGGGCGGCCCTCACCTCCGCAACGTCCCCCATCGCCACCTTCCCTGGTATGCGGAGAACATCGCCCATCGCCCGCACTCGTCGTAGTTCCTCCCCAAATTCGCAGTCCACGGCGTTTCCGATTTCTAATTCGAGCTGGGAGGATGTCACAGGGTCGTAGAGGGCCTCTCTGACCCGGTACACCGAGATAGCGGTATCGAGCTTCATTCGAGCGCCATCCTCAGGAGATATATCTCCCTGATGCACCAGCTCGACGAGGGCGGACCGTACCCACTCAGGCACCCCATAAGCACGAGCTAAGATCATCCTATCCACGGGCTTATGACTCAACACCTCGCCCAACTCGACCTTCATGGCTTCGTTGACCAAGGAGCAGCTGCCACCCACGCCGTTGCTGTCCTGTGAAAGGCGGCGTTCTCGAACTCCGCATAGCCTGATCGTCGTCTCGTATCCGATCGTCGCAGCCTCTTCGACCGAGAGTGACGCCTTGCGTTCGACCAGTTCGACGTAGGCAGCGCGTAGCCACTCTGCAACGTTGCACATCCGGGCTAAGAGAACCTTCTCAATGGGACTTCGCTGGAGTCCATGTAGTTCACGTGTGAAGGCGGCGTCGACGGCAGGGTCAATTGGTCGGTCGTCGCGCCACGTGGAAAGAGCGCGCAAGACATTATCGCGCGAACGGTGGAGTTTGAGGGCGGACTCCAAGCCAATTTGCTCAGCGGCCTGTGCCGAAATGTCGTCTGTAACGTCCGCTAGTGCGACATATCCAGAGCGCAGCCATTCCACGATGCCATAGGTTCGGCCTAAGACGACTTTATCGGCAGGCGGAATGCTGGCCTTCGCCAAATGCTCGATCGCCATTCGCCGGACGTCGAGCATCTTCCATTTCGTCGACAGTTTCAACACGGACACCCACTCGTCGTCCGAGAGCGTTCTCGTCAAGGTTAAAGTCCTGTGAAGGCATTAAGTCATGGAATGTTCGGGATGACAATAAAAGAGTCACTCACATGGGATACATCAGGTTGAGAAGCGCGCGGAAGTCCGCTTTCGTGACGTCCTCTAGCCTGAGCGGACATTCGTCTCGACTTGCCGTCGTAGAGTCAAAATGCGAGTTGAAAAAGTCTGTGCTCGCCTGAAAGTAGTGAGTCGGAACTCTATATGTCTTATCCTCGACCTGACGAGAATCCGAGTGGATGAGATTTCTGTAACGTCTAAGGTCTAGAAACGCACCTCAAAAATGGCCGAGGTCATAAAATACTCCAAATCCCTCGTCTTCGTGCGCCTTTCTTCCGGGAGCGGCCAAGGATCCAACGTGGATTGGGAGACCACAGGGCTTCCGAAATCCGGGTCCATCGTGGTGATATCCTTTTCCAGGTCCACAACAGAAAATGGAGAATCCGGGTCTGACCCATGGCAGGAATTGGTGTAGACAGAGGCTATTACAGGGCTACCACGCGATGTGGACGGTTTTGAATTGGGCGTAGAGGGTCGTGTGCTGTACCTGGAAGGCTGAGGTCCGTTGACTAAATCGGTGTAGGCCCTTTGTAGTCCAGATGATGGTCGGGAGAGAGAATTGGTGAATGTTGAGGAGGAGGCCATCGCAAACTGTGGTGACTAGTGTCCCAGTCAAAACGGTAGTACAAGGTGAGGGCGACAAGGGCCGATCACTTCACGGGGCCATTTATTTTTCACGCCTCGTGTTGCCACCAATTGTTGGGGCCGGCAACTGGCCAGAAGTCGTGGTACCACGACACTACTGCATGTTCGAGTCAACCTATTGGACAAGACAAGAGGTCAATGGAAACAACCCTCAATATAATAAGGTCATGAAAGACTTTGGATAACGCAAACCAGCAATTCCACCCTACATCCATGAATTGAGGATGGTTTGCTATTGCACTATCGAATTCGCTGACCTCCAGATCGACAAATGGTCGTGCAAGGTAGAAAGCAAGAATAGCTGAAATTGTGGGTACCACCGTTCGAAAGAACAATACAAGGATAAATACAATACGAAGGCCAAAAATATGGTATCGACTCTACGCAGGCGCCGTATGCTCTGGAAGATCCTTTGAAGGCTCATCTGAAGGCTCGTCCTCTATCACATTGACTACCGCCGTCGGCTTCTCAGGTTCTGATACCTGCTCAGCCTCCGATGCTTTCTCGTCTGACGCCGTAGCAAAAGGAGCTTCGGCCTTGAACTCGGCCTCGACCTTAGGTTCAGGATGAGCCTCCTTCGGCGCCTCCACAATCTCCTCCACAGCAAAAGAGATTGAAGGAATATCCTCAACGAGAGCTTCTTCCTCCTCCGTGGCGTCCACGTTGGTCTCACTCGAAGCTGCAACAACATCCTTCTCTGCGACCGGAGCCTCTTCTGTCATGTCCTGGAGTTCAGGTCTCGGAGCTGCGGCGGCCTCTTCCTCTTCGATTTGCCGAGTTTCCATTGTTTCGGAAGAAGGCAAGGATACGGTCTCAAATGCAGACGAAGGAAGGGCAGCGGTGGTGACGTCTTCGGTAATGTTGACTGTGAGAGGTGTGGGCTGAGATTGTCGTTGTACATCGCCTGGGACACCCAGGGAAGATTCTGGTTCCGTTGAGGGGGAGGTACACGTGGAGGTAGATGCAACCTCTGGCTCTGGTTCCAGGGTGGGTTCTAAGGCAGCAGTGGCGAGCGCCTCCCTATCCGCGTCTGCCCTGTTAGTCTCGGCCTCAGTGGATGGTGCTTCCGAAGGCTTCTGAACAGCGTCATCGGGAAGAGTGGAGGTCGAGGGTGCAGCGGGTGACTTGATGATCGGCGATCCAGGCAACGAATTGGTCTGCAAACAAGGGTGATTAACAAGAGAAGGTATTGAAGCCAATCCACGTACCGAGTATTGCGTTTCCTTAATCGTCTCAGAGCGAGGCTTCGCTGTCTTTGGGAAATCCTCAAGTAATTCATCCGGCATGTCCGGGACATCAATTGCCATAGGCCCGGGATTTGCTGTCCTCGAGGGTCCGTTCGCAGTGTCCTCAGCCTGTTCAGGTTGTGCGGCCTCAGCCCTATCCGCTTTCGCCATTTCCTCCGCTACAACAAACGCCTCATGAAGTACCATCGTGTCCGTGCGACTGCGACCCATCTTTCTCGGACTCTCGCTCCCCAGACCCGGCGGGCTATCATTCTTCGGGCGGTCTGTGACAACAACGGGCGGCACCACACTGCCGCGGCGCTCCCATTGTCCAGGGCACGACGCGGCAGCATTTGACTGAGTTTGTTGCTGTTGCTGCCGTGAGGCGAAATCAGCTTCACCTTCATGCGCCGCACGGGGGTCGACAGCGGCAGCAAGGAGGCGGGGCGGCTGCACGTCAAAGTCCCGGTCCTTGAGGTTGCCGCGGTCGTCGTGCTCGTGATCGGTGACGCGTGCGGGAATGACAAGGAACTCGGGGGGAACAAGGTCGAATTTGGAGGTGAGGGCGAGGAAACGGGCGTACAGGGAGGACTCGGCCTCGGCTTGCTCGAAGGCTTCGCGGTGGTGAAAGTACGCGTGGGCAAAGATTCGACCGAGGCGCCGGGCGAGTGAGGAAAAGTGACGGTGGGAGGATTGAGGGATTTGCAGGCTGTACGAAAGGTTAGATCGAGGTGAAATGGGAAATGATGAACGGACCGAGAAGGAAACGCGCGTGAGGTGTTGAGGAGGGCCGTTGCGCTATCCAGTGTGTGCAGTATATAATCTATGGCGCAACATTGCTGCAGAGATGATGATTAGCGACAATTCAATGAACAAGGAGTGACTACAGGAAGCCGACATAGAAGCTGCGCGAGAGCACGCGAGAAGTTTCTGGGTTAAAAAATAGCCTCACCTCCATTGCACCTTCATTTCCATGGGCAACACAGAGATAGAGCCATTCTCCGGCCTTCATCTCTGGACACGATGCGCGTGTGCACTCTTGCTGCAGCATCGTAATAAGTGGATGTGTCAAGTCCTGTGCAAGTCGCCTGCGTTTTCTATGAGGTATTACAGATTCAGACACCATAATTGAAGCATACCTGAGCTGCTCATATATCCAACATGCTTCGTCAACCGTAACTTCGTTCTTCCCCTTCCCCTTCTCCTCGCTGTCTTCTCCCGTAGTGCCATCAACCGCGTCCGATTCTTTGTCCTTTTCCTTCCCCTTATCGTCTCTCTCCCCTTCCTTTTCCTTGTCTTTTGCTGTTTTTTCGGGCAGAGAAACGATTGCATCCACGTCGTGAACGTCGAGTCGTATGAGCAACGAAATGTATTCCTGCAGCTGGAACGCGCTGTCCAGCGAGGAGAGCGACGGGAGGCTTTTTATGGGATAGAAAGAGGAAATTCTTGACCCCCTCAGAGGGCGTTGAGGAAGGACTGTCATGGTGTGAGGGCAAATGGTGAGGACTGGGAGTTATCTGGCAGAAAACTTGTATTTAGCTAGATAACTAATAGTTAATTAGTTTGATATGCCAAGTCAGCTAGACCCTGCTCACTCAATTACCTCTGTCTATATCTCTGTCTATACCTCTGTCTATGGGTTGTATCTAGACTCCTACGCTGACCGCCACAGTCGAATGCCTCGACTTCTTCGTTTCCGATGGATTCCAAAAGGTCCGCTAAATTGGGTGAAGAAACCTCTGAATGGAGCTTCAGCTGCCGCTCGACGCCCTACGATGCCTGCTCTGACACCGACTCTTACTCTGACAAGGACGCAGAATTCGATGGAGGTAGGATATCTAACGAAGCAAAGCTGCTCAAAGACTTGGATCTGTCATCGCGGGAGGAGACGGTGCAGTACAAGCAGAACCCGTTCAGTATTGCCAGGATCAACGCAGCGTTGCGTCCAGCGCCCCCGAACTTGAAGGAGAGTGAGACGAAAATTAAGCCAGGAAACAAACCTTCTCTGGTACCTCTGCGTCGAGATAGATTAGCTTCGAAAGCTAAACTAACGGCTGGACCAAAAATGAATGGCAACATCATCGATGGATTCAAGAAACAGGCGCAGCGGCCACCTGCGAAGAAAGCCCCACATCCTGTGGTCGATCCAAGGGCTGCTGCGACTTCTTCGGCGACAAAGAAGACTACTACTAGTGGTCGATTTGTCTCGCTACTTCCTCGACAGCACCTCAAGAAAAATGTTCCCCAACCTTCACGGATACCTTCAGGATATGCGGATCCCGTATCGATATTACCAACGACCCAGACGCCTTCAACTCGGCAGACGCGCCTTTTTACTCCATCTATGCATACTCAGGTCCCGATAGACAAGCATATACTCAGCCCCAAGTCGCACATGCTTCATCAATCGACTCCAAGCTCATCCAGAACGACATACCAATATCATACACTTCCCTTTTCGTCGCCGCCCCAACAGCTTCCCAGGACTTTCGAATTTTCCTATGCTACATCCCAAGATCTGACAGCCCTGTTATCGCCTCTGAAGCCCTCATACTCGATGGCGCCTCGTCATCTAGATTTCTTTCCACATTCCCGAGGTTCTATCATCTCTTCTCACCGATTGTCGATGGGAGGCCGGCCAATTGCCTCTCTCGCGCCTCCATTCTCTTATCAAGCTGCTCTTGGACATGAAACTCCGATCAAGCCAAGTAGGTGCTTAACCGATTCTTCGTTTCGTGCCAATGGATGCATGAGCCCAACAAAAGTAACATTTTATCCATTCCAGGTGCTATTCGAGGTCTTCCCGACCATGACAATCCAAATCCTACTCGCTTCCGATCGCGTCTGCCAGCTGATACCATGATCAGCTTACCGAGCACGCCCCCTTGTGTACCCTCTCATGAATCCCAGTTCCTACCATCGAAACGCTTTCCGTCTCCTTCGCCATCTTCCCCAAGACCCGTTCCCACCCGGCGCGTGCCACCTCCTTCGTTGGCTCCGAAGAAAAGGGATATATACGCTTCCTACTCAGAGGAAACATGGAGCACTCTCCCTGCCCAAGCCCGCAAGAAGGCGAAAACGAGGTGGGTCTTGCGTCGCCCTCCATGCCCATCTTGCTTAATGCTTATCACGACCTCTACCCCTTCAGTACTTCTTCAGGTGTACGCAGAAGTGGGAAGTTCCGAGTGCCTGCACTTGGCCTGACTCCTGCGAATTTGACCACCAGGAAATCAGGAATTCCGGCTACCTGTGCGCACCGCGTTATAACTTTCCTTCCGCCACCGCTCGAGCCGAAGCCTGAACCCGAACCCGAATGCGCATCCATGGCAGAAGTCACCTCTATGGACGCTCAGGCTGGTTCCGCACGACACGCATACCCCTCGCCGATGCGATCTACTCTTTCTTCTTCATCTCCGCTTCCCCGGAAAGTTCAAAATACGGGCAGCTCGTCGCCTGATTTTTCGACGACAAATTTTCTACACCAGCGCATCTCTGGCGCTAAGGATCCGTATAGCCCCCTCTCACCCCCACCATCCGATCTTCCGGCGCCGCAGCTTCATAATCATGAAGGTGATGCATCTGTGGGGGTCGATCTCAATGCCATTGGACAGCAATACCCGGGCATGAAGGCCATTTGGCGCCAGGTGCGTGGTGATTGCTCTCCCAGCGCAAAGTCTCTCTGACACTGCGGATGCATGTGTGATTGATCATGCATATCACGCAGCACAGAAGGATGAGCGAAGGCGTGTGGGACATGCTTTGTCTACCGAGCTGCGGACGCGTCTTCTGTGACGGGGAGTATGACGCGAATGGGGAGATCCAGATTGCTGTGTCGGGTAGAGTTGAAGAATCGCGGTATTAGCCTCCAGAGAACTCAATATAGTAGGGCGTTGTTGTCGTTATCTGGTTGCAATGCAGCAGATTTTGACTGATATCAATTCGACTGGCTATCAAGCGCTGGACGCTGTGTAGTGGGAATATGCTCCCCGCAAGTTCCACACTAGCGCCGAGATGCCCATTTTTTGCGAACTGTATAAATGCAAACATTGCCACCACTCCGAAGTTCAACGTTTAATATTCAATCTCACAACCATGTTGACCTACGTCCCCGAGATGGTTGTACACCAGATACTACCCTTTCTCGACAACCAAGAGCGCTGCCGGCTTGCTTCCGTTTCTTGGGTCTTGCATTATCTTTCCCTACACACGATCTCTCATCGCAATGGTGTCTGCCATGGGCTTGATCACGGTGATGGACACCATATCACAAGGCAGCCATGAACGCGTTGCGCGAAGGTCCTTGTGTCTGCTTTCTTTCGACTTTCTGGCGTCACATGCTCCTAACACCTTCCGTCAGGTCTTTGCCTTCAAGGTGATTGGAGAGATCGACATAACATTTTGGGAATCGGAGAGTGCACATACCGCCACCTGAGAGTTGTGGGATCTATCCGCCTCGACAGGTCACACCTCGTCATGGTGCCGACTCTAGGCAATCGAAGCATGCATGGCGCCCCGCATTGTTCTACATGCTGTCACACGTGTGCTGATACCCAGAGTACCTGAAGAACACGTTATTGGACTTGGTGCTGATTTCAGTGCTCCTGGGCGGGGCCAGCAGTGATCCGAGTCAGCAGTGATCCGAGTCCCCACCTCCCCAATCCAGTCCCTTGAAATACTCGTCGCCGCAGGAGCCGAGCACCTATTTATGTGCGTTCTACAGTTACAACTATTCTACGTACGAATCCACGGACAACTTCTATCCCAAACTTCAACCTTGGCTCTGCGAGAGCTCAGCCCGCCAGTCATGCAGCGAATGCTGGACTTCACGACAGTGGGGCAGAGAAAAGAGACGACATCCGCTCAATACGCAGTTGCGCTCCACATCAAAGTAAGGGCGCCCGTGAGCATGCTAGACAACATGCAGCGGTCCTCAATTCACATACCTTCAACTTGAACGTCACCGACTTCTTATTGGGGCACAAATGTAGCATCTGTGGCCACCAAATTTGTTCCTCACCCGTCAAGATATTTCTGCAGGGGTGTTCATCCACATTCTTAGAGGGAGTGGCGTGTAGGTATTCTAAGGGCCCGCAAGATCGTAAGATTGTAGCGGCAATGGCATTTTATTGATCCATGTACTACAGATGTACAGTAGTACCGGCCACCCATTGGTTCTTTTTCGGGACAGAGGCGGGAAATTCATCCATCCATTTATCCATCCATTCACCTTACTCTGATTCAGAAGGTTCGAAGTTGAACAGAAAGGCGCGTAAACACGTACAATTGCATTCTTGGCGCTCTAAGTACGGGCATAGCGACAACGGGCCGTGGGGGTCTACCCGAGTTGACTGCACGATGCGCCACGGAGGTAGGTCGATAGATACAGACGTTATGATAGGTTAAGTGGGATAGGGTTGGTATGTGGCCAGGTGTCGCGAGGGGATGTTAGTAACTGAAGAAACGAGGGGAAAGGACAGGACAAAACGAGGTATCGCGGTACAGAACAAGACTAAAAAGAAAATTAAGTAGAAATAGAAGGAAAGGATGTGATGGCCGTGCGCTGCGCGGCGTGCGATTGACGTATGGACTGACAGGGGCCAAGGTCAATTGAGCGAGAGAGCAAGAAAAGAACGGCGGGAATGGATGGGTAGAGTGGTCGCTACAGGCATCGGGCGGACAAAGGGGATGGCGTGACAAAGGGTACGACAAACAGAGATGATGTAGGTAAGGATCCAAGGGGTAGGATTCCGGGGTGTCGAAAGGGTAGGAAGCGACGTAAGGGTGCATGAAGGTGCGGGGCATGGGGAAGTGGAGGATGAAAGAAAGGAGGTTGAAGCGCTCCAGAGCCGTTATAAGGATATCGAAAGCATCATCATCATCATCATCATACGCCTGGAGCCGACAGCAAAAAAAACCGCTTTCTTCCTTCGGCTACCTAGGCCGTGAAGTCCAGCCTCAGCGGCTTGATGCTCGCTCCGACGTCGCCCTCATGATCATCCAGGTCTTCTTTGCTGCCGCTGCCGCTCTCAGATCCACTGAAAGTAACGCTCCGCCCGCGTTCGCGGGCGCCTTTCCTGCCCCTCTCCTGCTTTTCCTCCCCATCCGCCTCGTTGCTCCCATATACCCTCAGACTCTTCCTCCCACGCATCTCCTCCTCAAGCGTCCTCCCCCTGCCCATGCGCATCCCTTTACCAGCAGACGGCGACCCTGTCCGGATTAACCGCGTGGTGGTGGCCTTGTCCTTCCGTGACGCAGAGGGCGGGAAGAGGAGCTTGGGCGGACAGTGTGGCGCGGGCGAGTACTCCGGGTGCTCGATTGGGAGCTTGGACCTTGCAGATGGCGACCTGGGCCGCCCATGCTCGTGGTCGTATAGCGGGTTCGGGAAAGTACCGCGAACGCCTCGGCTGTTCGTTCGTTCAGACAGTCATCAGTTTCGCCGCTCCATGGCAAGAAGAGAATTGAGAGAAACATACAAAACATAAGTGACCGTCGGCCGCTCCTGCAGCGCCGTTGGCGTGTGGGGCTCGGCGTTCGGGCTCGGCGTCGGGCTCGCGCTGTCCGCCACCGCGGCCTCCGGCGACACCAAGAACGGGTTGTTAGGTGAGTCGCGCATCGGGAAGATGCCCCTCAGCTTCGTGTCTCTCGTATTTGGCTCAGGGGTCCGCGGGGGCGGGGTCAACACCGGCGCAAAGCTCAATGCCACCTTGGTCTGAGTAGTAGTGGTGGCCTTGCGATTCGACGGGGGCGGCGACGCAGGCGCGCTGCCGATGCTGCTGGTGCTCGCTGTGGCGGCGAGACGGCGGCGGTAGATCAACGCAGGGGGCGCTTTCGACTTGGACGTGTTGCCATCCTCGACGTCGGGTGCGTCGCCGTCGGATTCACTCAGCCAAAACGCCTCCTCCTCCGCATCCGCGTCCTTCCCCGTGCCCGTCCGCCGCTTCTTGTGGCTCTGCTTGCGCGCCCGTTCCTCGCCATCGCTGCCATCGCGATCCGAGGCATTGTCGCCGTCAGAGTCTGTATCAGTGTCATATTCGCGCGTATGAGCGCGCCCCTTGCGTTTGTGCTTCGTCCGGGGCGGCGTGGGCAGCGACACTGTCGACGCTGAGCGCTTGAGCGGGCGCGCAGAGGGCAAAGGGGGCAGGGCCACTGGCGACGAGTCAAGCATTTCTCGTCAGAGTTGGTAGTGGTGTTTCCTGGAATTGGAATTACTGGAGAGTGCTTGGTGGGTGTTATCGTGGTTTGAAGTCTAGAGAGATATCTACAGGGGCAAGGAAGAAAAGAAGAGACAAAGTAACAAGGTGGGTGTTCGTGGTTCAGAACAATGGCCGTGGATTCCTAACAGGTGCAAATACTTTGGCTTTCTTGTCTCACGGCAAGACAATGTGCACTGGTAGCGCGCAACGGCCGAAAAACTGGACCTTCCTGATAAGGACTTGCCTCCAAAACCTGATCTCTGGCAGTGCTCGCTCCTGCTCATGAATTTGGCACAAGTTGCTGATGTTCTGTCGCTTTGGAAAATGCAAGAAGCAGTTTACAAGCGCTACACGTCGGATGGGCAAGGTTTAGGGGGAGTTCGACGTCGATAAAGCAGCTTAGTCAGCGAGATGATTGGGCTTTCACAGTGCTCTCTGCGACACTCTTGCACAGGCACAGAAACCGTGAAGTCAACATTGGATCGAGTAATTGAATACTAAAACTTGAAAGTCTTTTGAGTGGAATTTTGTCCTTCGTCCTTGATCTCATAATATGCATGCTGCAAATACCCCCAGAACATGGTTTGAAGTGATACACTCCTCTTCTCAAAAATCGGCACCAAAGAAAGTTATTTAATATGCATTCTGAGCATTTTCTCTCATACAAAGTCATCGCAAAAGTTTGTGCATAACGCTACAGGTTTCGTGGCCATCTTCCACTGCAAGTGTCAGAGTTTAAATTCGGCGGGGATTGCCCCCTCCGTTGGTATGGAGAGCAGCATATCGATTGCAAATGCGGTTGGGATACAAGATGAGAATGAGACACAAAGAACGGAGAATTTGCATGCAACTTGACGAAAAAAGCACGCTCGACGGCCCTCACGAGAAGATCGCCTCTTCAGTCCAAGCCCCTGCCGCACTCATAGAATACAACTCCTCGTCCGTCTGCCCGGCCCACGCACCGCCACCACCGCCCTCATCTCTATTCTTCACAACCTTGCCCAAAAACTCTTTACTGCGCTCCATCTCCTTCTCCAACTGGCTCAAGAGCGTCCCCTGCGCCTGTACGTCAGCAAGCACCGCGTCCACCTGCGCTTTCGTGAATGTCGGCGCGGGGTCCGAGAATGTCACAGAGCCGTCGGCCGAGATTTGCGCTGCGACGTCGCCGGCTTCGATCTGCGGGAAAGGGGGCTCAGCATATGAACGTATCTGACATTGTGGGTTGGGCATTCACCATGTCGAGCAGAAGACCCCGCACGTCCTCCTCCCGCTCGATATTGACTGCACGCCCGATATCGGCAAGGTTGAGCGTGACGTACGTCGCGGTGAGCTTCTTGAGTGCCCAGCGTGGTGCGCGAGCGAGCGCCTGGTTTAGGAGGCCAGTGTTCTTCTCCTGTCAGTGAGGCGTCAATGTGGAGCGAGAGAAGCAAGGATAACGCATGATACGCACGGTAGCGAACAGCTGCGCCTCGCGCTGCAGAACATCCTGCAACACCGTGACATTGTGCGGGTACGCATTGATGAATGCATTGTACGGTGTATTCTTGAGGAGGCGCGTAAGGACCTGATGTGTGTACTTCGGGAGCGGAGCGACCTATCGATCCCATGGTCAACGCTGCGGAAAAGACTGAATGAAAACGAAAACTAAAAGAGGCGTGCGTACCTTTCCCCCAGAGATGAGCTGGACGATCCTCAGCTTCTTGAGGGCCTCCAACTGGAGGGCGGCGGGGACGATCCCGGGCGCGCTGACGGCGATCTCGAAGCAGTCCTCGGCGGGCTTCCACAGCTTGAGCGTGGCGAGCGCAATGCCGCCCAAGTAGTGGTAGGTGAGGTTGTCGGTGTATGTGAGCTCTGGGGAGAGCGTGAGGTCGACGGAGGTTATGGGTGTGCGAAGAAGTGGAAGGAGGAGCGTGGGGAGGGAGGCTTTTATGCACGCCTGGGAAGGGAGAAAGAGTTATTAATTAACTTAGCCAGGGAAGGGAGAAAGGGAGACGGGGACTTACAAGGGCGAATATGGGATGGATCGTGGTGAGGTACGACGCGTCGGGCGGGTAGCGCGATACGAGGTCGGAGAGCGGTTGCACCGCTGCTTTGGGCTGGGAGCACACATCCAAGCTAATCAGCCTTCTCCCAGTGAATAGATGCGGGCCGCGGGCAACGCACATTAGACATGGAGCCTGCGAGGGCGACGATGCCTTTCGCGAGAGCCGTTACTGTCATGACGAAAATCGATCGTTAGTCGTGGTAGCAAAGAGAGGATGATGTAAAGCGCACACACACCCCGATCAGGCGCAAGCCTCGCGAGTTCCGGGATAAACGTGCGGCAGAATGCCTGAATGAATGGCCAGGTCGGCGGCGGGGACCCAGCGCTCGGTGTGTTCAGACGTGCTGCACTACATCGTATTCGACGACGTCAGTCACACCCACACAAATCTCTGGCACTCACAGGATATACAGCACCCCGAGCGTGTTCTCCCTGACATCGAGCACGGAAAGCGGGTCCTGCCCGGACCCAAGGGCGCTCGCAAGGATGGTGTCGCGCGATTCTTTGGGAAGGGCGTTGCGCAAGATTTGGTTCAGTGTGGCGGGCTTGGTCGAGGTTGTGATCTGTGTGAGGATGCTGTCAAGTGATTCTGGGGCGGATTGGGGCGCCATTGTTGTTTGTCGTCTACGAGTCGGTGTGCTGCGGTCGTAAGGCGCTAAAAAGTGAAAAGGACATTAGACTTCGGTAGGAAACGCGCAGTGCGACATCTCCTGTCCCGATCCTAGTAAGGAGAGAGAAAGTGACTCACAAAGTGTAAGCAGCCACGAGTCGTTCACTTATACGCTCGTTCTCAGAGCTCGGGGAACTTGATCTTGCAGACAGTCGTGGGTCTAGATATGCCAATAATGGATTGAGACAACGCACACCACCGCATCGATCATCCACCAGTACTAAAATACGCGGTCGCTCCCGACTCAAAAGTTATCTGCGCCACAAACCCCACCGACAACACCACATTGTCTCGATCCAAGATCGACTCACCGTGTGATCTCCTTTGACGCTGGACTGGGCTGGTGCTTCTCGCGACTCCCTTCGAAGATGCTTGGCTACCGCGGTGAAACGGCCCTTACGAGGAGCCTGCGAGAATGAGCAGCAAGCTGGTGGTTGAGAGAGAGCTCAGACGTCCAGGATCGGGATTCGGTCGTGGGCACGTGAGATAACTCCGAGGTCCGTTTCGGTAGATATTGCGAAAAAAGTGTGACCGAAAAACTGGACCTTCCTGATTAGGACTTGCCTCCGAAACCTGATCTTATCTCTGGCAGTACTCGCTCCTGCTCATGAATTTAGCATAAGTTGCTGATGTTCTGTCGCTTTGGAAAATGCAAGAAGCAGTTTACAAGCGCTACACGTCGGATGGGCAAGGTTTAGGGGGAGTTCGACGTCGATAAAGCAGCTTAGTCAGCGAGATGATTGGGCTTTCACAGTGCTCTCTGCGACACTCTTGCACAGGCACAGAAACCGTGAAGTCAACATTGGATCGAGTAATTGAATACTAAAACTTGAAAGTCTTTGGAGTGGAATTTTGTCCTTTGTCCTTGATCTCATACTATGCATGCTGCAAATACCCTCAGAACATGGTTTGAAGTGATACACTCCTCTTCTTAAAAATCAGCACCAAAGAAAGTTATTTAATATGCATTCTGAGCATTTTCTCTCATACAGAGTCATTGCAAAAGTTTGTGCATAATGCTACAGGTTTCATGGCCATCTTCCACTGCAAGTGTCAGAGTTTAAATTTGGCGGAGATTGCACCCTGCCAATAATAGATTATCAGGCTCCTAGAACCAGTGGGGACTGGCAAGTTCCCTTGATCTCCCCCACACTGACATCCCAAAAGGGAATGCTGACAAAGATTTTGTTTGATGTTCAAGTCAAAGCCAAGTCAGAGGCTCAGAGCATCATTGCAGAAGGTACTCCCAAGGCAGGCTTAATATCCATTTGTATGCATCAATAATGTTATGGAATGACCACTTTTACTATATATTATTTATTTACTTTACTTTTACTTTACTTTATTTTCAATTCCGCTTTTCTCATGCTTATGTAAGTCA
>JABCKV010000289.1:8208-20259 GCA_018282005.1 Asterophora parasitica | reverse complement strand
ACAAAACAAGTGACAATTCATCACTGCTCGCCGCTGTGCATGAATCCGTAGCATAGCTTCCCGGGCTCCACCCCAAGAAGGTCTTGGACTTGGAATATATCCATCTCGCACAATTCACGAACCGTGTTAATCCTGTTCATGACGTGCTTGATATTCTTCGCATTGATACCAGGAAGGCAACGAAGAAGTTCTTCCGCCGCAGCGTTGACTCCTGCGCCAACATCAGCGTCGTCATCGGCCCCCACGGCTATCGCTTTGGCTGGGTCTGGCTCGGGGTTGTTCGCCTTCAGGTCCTTGAAGATCTCCGCCGTCGCGTAAGGGGACGACGACCAGATAATGCGAACCCGGGGAAAAGTCAAAGTCAGAAGGGAGATCTTAGACTGTAACACAGCTGCATGGTCCGAATCCGCTGTCGAGCCTTGCTTCTTCTGGGGGTACTTGCCGGTTGGTTTGGCATGCGACTTAATGTCTGACACAATCTGGTAACAAGTTACACATCTTCAGTATGTATTGAGGATGGCAGATAGTACTTACATCGAGACTGAATGCCTTGTCTTCTTCGAACTCGATTAGGAGCATAGGCGTCTTGTAATGTACCGACATCAACTCGCATTGAGTGTATCTGTCACTGACTCAGCTGACGGAATTCGACGCAGAGGAAACACTCACAAACGGCCACTGTTGAAGCTCGATATGAGATCTGCCAGGCTCTTTCGCTCGATGCAGATCTCTGGGGTAATGATATAGTCGCCGACGGTTAGGGTGGCAGGAATTACCAGAAGGTTGGAGGCGTGTAGCAGAGAGGGGAGCGTGGACCGGAACTCCCGCATATCAACGATTACCTGTTCAATTTAGAGATAATGATTAATATCGGAAAACGACGAGAATGGGGAGCTGAATGACCTGTGAGGGCTGTGTGTTTAATTCTCGTCTTCCCCCACCTATTCGCGTACTAATGGTCTTAATGATTGCATCGCTGGAACCATCGCGGCGCTCTTCCAGCAAAGGCAGGAGCATGGACTGGCCTGGTGTCAATGTTGGAATGCACAGGGAAAGAAGTCACGCACACCACGCTCTTTGATCAGTCTTTCGAAAGACTCCTTCTCCTTTCTAATTCCAGCAAGGTATTTGTGTTCCTCGCAAGAGTTTCCGTATACCATGTGGTACACCCTAACTGCGAGGCCCGGATTAGAGCTTTTATACACCTATATGGGCGATTTAGATCAACTCGGTTCGGACATTGCAGTGGTTGTGTACCTCGATGCGCCGAATAAACTCCATGTTGGGTTCAAACATAACGATAAATTTGGGCTGAATTTCAGCGAGCATTCGATCGTCAGTGTCGTCCGAATATGCTCGCACAAGAACCGTTTGCTCCGGGGCGAGAAGCCCATAGTGTGCATCGAACTCGTGCTCGAATGCACCGGACGCAAAATCCAACAAGACCAGGTCGTCAGTAAGTTCAGGTGGCAGTTCGTTAGAACCGTGTCCGGCGCCCTGTGACTCCCAACTGAGGAGCCGTCAGCTCCTAGGACTGCTCAATCACAGGAAACTCACAATGCAGCAAAGGTTTCGGCTTCGCTTTGTATTTCACCCATAGCAGAGTCTTGAATCTCGTTTTTGGAGCTGTCTTTTCGACCAGACACGGAGGGTGCGCCACCACCTCTCACTCTCCGCCTACTTCCCGCGCGTTCCGCCCTCTCCTTATCTTTCTTCTTCAGAGCCTCACTCACGTTATCATCGTTGCTATAAAGCGTCTCGAATCCATCACCAGCGCGCCCACCGCCATCAGGAAGAGCAAAATGCGATTTGCCATCCTTCTTCCGTTCGGCCAACTTCGTCTTCCACCAGAGATACAGCCGCAGCTTCTGCATCATCATCTGCCGTCCTTTTAATCCACTTGGAGCATCATGGTCGATGGTGGACAAGAACTCGGTGAGGACGCTACAGGTGCGCGTTGATGACGCCATTATGAGAACGGTGTCGGTTCCAACCTTCGCTGGAGAATGCCAATTAGTCAAATGGTTGCTCAGCGGGCAACGCTGCCGCCATACCAGATGTGATGGGTTTCCGAATCGATTCCTGCCTTAACAGCTCCTCCTCAGCTTCTTGTAATATATCCGCCAAGAGGTTCCATTTCGGCAACTCCTCCAAAATAGGGTCCATCCCCGCTGGCAGCCAGAACGGGCGTTCCTCCTTCCCTTTTCCTTTAGCATTGCCCCCAGACGTCGTATTTTCGATCTCATCCAGAGCATCCCAGCCGGCCTCGTCGTCGGCGAGATCGATCACAGCAGGAAGTTGAGCCTTCGTAGTGGAGTCGACTGTGTAGCACCTCCGTTTTGCCACCTGGAAGATGATGTGAGCTGCGTCCGTCAGGAGCCATGGCGATTGATGCTGTTTTGGCCCCCCTGTAGCGGACGTGGTGTTCGAGGCGATCAAGGTTTCAAGATACGCGTGGAAATGAAGAGGATCGTAGGTGAGAAGATAGCTGGGTTGTGCGTCAGGAAAAATCATACTAAGGATGCCGACTGAACGAACTAAAGTAAGCGACGCAGTGTTCCAAGATCGTTCACGAGCTGTTTCGTTCTGGGGCCAACTTTGTGCCATACGGAATCCAATTGACGTCGCACGACAAGGTCGAAGGAGCGAAAGTAAGCGTTGTCGACATTGAAGTCGTCAAGGTCGAGCTGGATGGATGAGCAGTGAAGCACTTCTATTGAAATTGTTCCACGAGACGTACCGTGGTGTTCGATCGCTTCAGTTCTGAGAGAGTTGTCGACATACACCGAATTAACGCGTGATGGATATCTGCCATTGACTCGGTGAGTGGTTGTGAAAGTTCTACAACATCAGCACGCCGTCGCTCAAGGGATTTCTTGACGTCCTCTTGGAACCTACGCGCGTGGTAAGTCGATATAGTAGATGGTAATCGTCGGTGTTACCGTGGATAAATATGCACTTTACGGAGCTGTAGCTCCTTCATGATGCTCTTCAACGGAGAAAGACCGCTGGTAATGTGTTCTGGTTGGTCTGTGAAGGCTTTCAAGAAACCTGTTTTGTTCTTCTCTCGGTACAATCGGACGATGAACGCCTCCAAGACGAGAGGCGTGGCTCTACAAACTGTAAGTAGAGTGCAAGCGGGAATGGACTTTGTACACACTTTTCTGCATGCATCACAATTATTCCAGTTATTAGATGGATAGGTATGTCAGATTGAAGCATGTCGACGACGAGGATCCGTGAGGTGACTGAAAATAGTCCTCCTTTCTTGTACAAGTCCTGCCTTGAAACACATCAGTGTTCTGCAGTTTTCGGAGACGATAAGCCGTCACCTGTCCTTGCTACCAGTTTCGTAACCCAGCCCTCGCAGTCCAGGTTTCCGACACCCCATGAGGCCGAGCTCTTCACCAATCTCTGACTCCTCCTCTGGCGTAGCGTTCACGAGCAAGACCAGATTATGAGGTGAATCGTAGATTTTCATCAAGGTGCAAATAATCCGGCGCAGCCCAAGACCCCGCGCTAGGACCAGAAGATCACTTGTAGCCGGGTCATGTATACGCTCCAAGATTGCTTTATGGAAAGGAAGGAGGGTCGACATGGCTTCAGACCAACACCAATTTAAGGCAGTCTTGGCTATGGATACTTCGGGTGCCCTGAGGGTTTCTTGTGCGCAGTCAAGAGCTTTAGAAAAGAGCAAAAAGTCTATAAAGCAATCCGAGTTGTGATGGTTAGAATCAAAGGCTTGTAACTTTATCAAGTCTTTATGTTTGTAACTCTCCATCTGACCACCATCTGACCAGCACATACGCGACCGCGACTACAATGGGAAAGCTTAACATCGCACACCACAAGTCTTACCACCCTTATCGAAGAGACAATATCGAGAAAGTCCGTAGGGATGAGGAAGAAGCTCGTCAGAAAGAGGCCAAGGAAGAGGGGAGAATGATGCTTGCAGTACGTATCTGTCATTGTCTCATTCCGTATGTCCTGATAATAAGTCCAGGACTCTGAAGCACGGATAGATCAACTACGAGAACGTGCCGGGGTCATTGAGAAATCCTCAAGGAAGAAACGGAGAGATGAGGACCTCGACACAATTATCGCCGAAGGCAGCTCAACTCGAGGGGCAGTGCTACCTACCACTGGCGGGCACATTAACTTCTTCGAGGACTTGGAGCATGTGAGCTTGTCAATGTTATGACCTTCTCTGTCTCTGATATAACTGCTTTTAGAATACCATAGCAGCTGCGATACGAGCAACGAAAAAGACTGAGCCGGTGGAAACAGAGAAGGGAGTTCCGTTAGCACCGTCGGCGAAGGATCTCAAGCCTTGGTATTCGGAACGCAACAGCGACAAAGTTGAAGATACGATTGACGAGCGAAGGTGTGCGCAGTCAAAATGTGTAAGAATGTCCGTCTGACATGCCCGATAGAAAACGAGATACTGCACGCAAGTCCATACACGACCCTTTGACCTCGATAACCAAAGAACTTGCCTCTCGGTCGTCTCCGTCCTCTTCCTCCTCGAGTACATTCCGACGTCCGCGTCCTCCGTCAGAAACCTTGAGGGCTCCTCCTGAGGTGCACGCTCGACTCACACGCGAGTCCACAGAGCGTGAGCGAGCTTTGGATCTTATACGGCGTAAGAAACGCGAGCTTGCTGGAAGTGAAACTCCCAGCACTGTCCATGGCGGTGTCGACGAGGGATATGGCGATGTCTTCAATCGCCGAGAAGTTGAAGAGGCTCACCGTGGCCGGGAACGCCGATGGGAGTCGCGGGATCATGATCGTGGCTGGAAGGGTGGCAGTGGGCGAAGACGGCACTGGTAGTGCGCACCGTCTTCTTTCTTCTACCTCATGCGCTGTCCTTGATTGACACAGCCTTGTATCATATCTGTACTATCATGGAGATCGAACTTGCACATTACAATGCCTTGAGGCAACAATGCAGGGACCCATGGTCATGCGATCTGGCATCGAGGCGCGTGGAAACAGAAGATCCAAGAAAGTCGTAGAACCAGGTGGAACTGGTCTGCGGATTAGGGTGTTCGACAGTTCATGTGGTTTCCACTCGTCCTCTGATTCCATGGCACGCCCAGATTCACTCACGGAGCTTTCCTACAGCCAATTCCGTCAGTATAAGGAGGAACTCAGCTGTTGCTCGATACCGTATGGGGGAGTAAGATGCTTTTCCCTGACCTGCGTTGTTCCTGACCTTTTAATCCGACGAAGAACCTCACACGTCGGGCAATTCGCATCTTTGCCTCCATTCCAAACGACTATGTGTACTTGGAGTTGACGGCTCCCCAGAAGTACGTCCCTCCTTCCTACTCTGGATCCAAGCTCAATCCTCTTTCGAATCAGGGTGCTGGTGTCGAAATGTTTTGAGATGCATCGTATCCTTGCCCACCGAACCCGCGACGATCCATACTGGATCACAAACCACCAGGGAATCAGACTAAAGATCACGAAGCTTTTATCGTTCAGTGGAGTAAAACAACGGATGAGCGACGGCGAGTAAGCGTTTACCCTGGTCTTATTAGAAGACGACTTAAGCATGGTTTTGTTAGACTTGTACAGTGGTGCGACAGCGTCTTTACTCACTTGAGATGGTTCGCCTCGCAATTGATGAAGCGCCGCGAGTCCATCCCAAGTGACTCTGAGAAACAAATATGTGTCGATGCGATGTTCATATTGGTTAAAGTACGGATTTTCTACAAATATCCCATTCGCATCTCCACCTGAGTCGCGCTACTAGACGGCAAGAAACTTCGAAAACAAACCTCGACTCTTGTCGTACTTCGAATACTTCGTTGATTTGTGCTGGAGGACCCTTGTCTTTCCGAGCAGCCTCATAATTCCGTCGGCGCCAGAGCAAAGCACGGGAAAGGCAATCATCGGAGGCTCTTGTCGCGTTTATCACGGTGTTTTTGAGGGACGGGAGGTCGCGATTAAATCTTTCACGATATATGCGAACTCCGTAAGAAAGGTCATGAAGGTATGTTTTCCCTATCGGTACTCTACTAAATGGTTGCTCATCGGTGCGTCTCGTTAATAGCGCTTTTTGAACGAGGCCTTTCTTTTGCATATTCTGTTTCATCCCAATATCATGCGCTTCATTGGAGTCATTCAGGACCCCGCTCCGAGTCCTCGTTTCTGTGTCCTCATGCCATGGATGAAAAATGGAAATATTGTCGAATACGTGAAAAAGACTCCAGAAGCCTCTCAAAAACATTTAGTATGTTGCCAACTGATTCCTCAGTAGATGTTTCAACACAATTGATTTTCATACGCTGCAGCTGGAGCAGGTTGCGGATGGGCTTGATTTCATGCACCAGTATAATGTTGTCCACGGAGATCTGAAAGGAGTAAGTTCCGTGGCGCACGATTAAGCTAGGTAGCTGACATAGTCTTCCCCTATAGGCCAATGTTCTCATTGATGATAAAGGGAATGCACGCATCTCCGATCTAGGCCAATCATCGATACAAGAACATATTGAACACCCTCCTTCGGTGTTGGATGAAGTGGCAAGGAATGCCACATTGATACAAGAAGAATTGATGCGGAAGGGAAGGTCCTCGGATTTTGCGCTGAGCGTGTCCAGCCGTATGTCAAGCCTCTCGTGTGCAGGGACTTTGGAATGGATGGCCCCGGAGAATTTTGCGCCTTCCTACTTTGGTTTAACAAGCGCAAAAGGTACATTCTCAAGTGATGTATTTTCCTTTGCCATGCTGGCTGTCGAGGTAGGACGACATCAACGCCTACTATCCCCCGCGACTGACTGCTGCCTGCAGGTCTACAGTCAGCGCCCTCCATACTACCCTACCCGAGGGATGGCAGCAGGCATGGAAACCATACAAGAACGTCGTCCTAGAAGACCTGACACAATGCCAGAGTCTATTTGGACTCTGATTCAAGAATGCTGGTCCCATGATCCGGGGCAACGTCCTGCAATCATCACCGTATACAACCGTCTGGCGTGTATTCCTTAGCATCCAGTACCTCATAATATTTCGATGGATTCATCTCTCAACACTTCGGGTAGGCAGGAAATTTACGCAGACAACACTGGATGATTCGGTATCACCGTCATCTATAGCCTCTGAGGCAGTAGATGAGGTTAGAGGCTTTTTTGTGAATGGCGGAAAGTTGAAGACGAACCATCAAGGTCGACAAGAGTCATTTGAATCCCGTTCGTGAGATCTGCAAGGTGAATATGAGGAAAACTCAATGGAAAATCCACAATTAGCCAAGTCACTGACTTGCGGATCTGGGGAGATTCGACGCTGAATCATAGAATTCATCATCCATCAAAGACACTTGCTCCTCGCTTTCATTAGGAAGATGGTCAGGGTCCCAATTGAGAAACAAGCCCGTGTCCGTCATTTGAAGACAAGAAAGCTCCCTCAAGCAAGAGCGATCGGCAAGGGCTGGTACCCGAAACACGGATATGCTAGGACGTGCTGTGTGATTTTGAGCCGATAGCTTCGACCAATCTGGCGTTACGACAAACACGCCAGTTTTCTGAAATGAGGTAAGGAAGGGGGTAGGTATCACAACGGAAGGGAACCCACGGTGGCGACGCCGATCCTGCCATTTTCAAAAGCGAGGTAACGCGACGAGTGGCATGCAGAGCCCAGCTGAACCTCCATGGATAGCTCACGGAGTGGTACACTGTGCTTGAATACCTTCTCAAAGTCGCGGACGATGAGAAGCTTCGATCTAAGCATGAGAGCGGCCAGGTGAGACCCGCAAGTCGAGATGTGGACTGATGAACAGATTATCAGCAGCGATAAGGTGATGGACGACAGAGTTACTGACCAGCAATAAATTCTTTCATGATATTTGACTGCTCCACAGGTGCAAGTTCATATTCAAGGTTTTCAAGAACAAGACTTGATCCATTGACACCTGGAGCTGGCTTAACGGGCGACACGGATATATTCCAAGCGGCGATAGGATGTTTCGAAGATGAAAGGTCCAGCACGGATTTGCCTGTCTCACGAGAAAAGACACGAAGAGACAAAAAGCCACAAAGGAATACATACTTCTCTGAGACTTCGATGTAGTTGATATCCCCGAGAAGCATTTCGTTGTCGTCGCCGACAGGGTCTTGTTGCGTCTGTCTGATTGTTTGCACAAGGGCGCCAGTCCGCACATCCCAGAGATATACTTCCTCCCAGGCTGCAGCGCCAAGGATCGGATACGAGAATCGAAACGCGCGTGTCATCTGTGGGGGGTGCAGGACTGCCCATGGTCTGAAATGGCCGCGAGTGGAAGCTCCGGACGCTGTCGAGTATTTTTCAGCCGCACGCGCCGAGATGCGTCTCTGACGTTCGCCGGGCCGGGATTCTGGAACAACAGAGGCAGCTTCGTCCTCATCGAAGTCATCCACCCGCCGCCAGACCTCTTTGGATCCGTCGATGTAATCGAAAATGAGAAACCCCCCGCCATATTCGCAGTGCGCATAGGGCCGGACATGATTCTTGATGAGAGTCAGAGTTTTGATTCACGGGCATGCAGAATAAAAACTCGCTCACATCAGGAAGCGACCAGAGGTCTCGGTCATCGTGAAGGTCAGTGACATCCAGCCCGCCGACAGATGTTGTAGTCAGGATGTATCCGGCCTTCTCGTCAACCTTGATGCGATGCACAAACATCCCCGCACCGTTATAGGAGTTCAAGGTGGAGGATGCTTGGCCAGACCAACTCTTTTCGATATGATATCGGTTTCGACCTGTGCAGCGGGGCCGCGATCCTCAGTCAACTTGATGTTACTCATTAAGTGCAAAGTCACTCACACAGATCCTTCCAATTGTCGGCGTTTCCGGACATCCTGGATGAGCACATTTCCTTTACATCCTCTATAGATGTTGACGACGATCGAATGTACCCATGCAATACAGCAGCCTTGTGATAGATGGAATTTGTGTGCATTCCGACGAAATATCGCCACTGGCGGCAGACAAGAGGCAGGGTCCCAAGGTATTTGATAGGAATATAAGATAAGATGGCCAACGCGAGCTCAGTGGGGAGGGCGAACATCAGTCAACAGTGTAGAGTTATGAAGACTTGATCCGGGGGTTGTGAACAAGTCCCGCCGGTGAAACCGATGTCATCATCGACTATTTGGGCAAGTGTCACACGGGCAAGTTGACGTCTGGCGCCACTCCTTCTGTCGTACAAGATTGCACAAAGGCCTACGCCACATGAAATCTATCTCCTATCATTGAAAATGCAGGAAATGATCAAATAATCATTCAGCGTACGAGCAAATATAGCTAGTAGTAAGCGTAGTATTATATACAAATTGAAGATCCAAGAATGGTACTGAACAAGATTGACGTGCAAGATACTATATGATACATGGGTTGGATTCCAATTACGGTTCACGTCTGTGGTGCAGGTGCCACTGCCAACGGCAGACTCGGAGGAGGTGCCATCCGAGGATGGCGTTTATGGTCTGTGTTGATCGAAGTCAACAACGGCATCAGAGTGGTATCCACGAGGGCCAGCCATACAGGAGCAGGGCTGACTGCAACAAGATGCAGCTCATCGACGCGGGGAAACGCCCTCAAAAACATGCGGAGCACCTCCACCATCTGAGGCGTGTAGTCGAATTGGAGGTTGACAAGTGCCAAACGACGCACGCATGCGAACTTTGGCACGGGATCGGACGTCGTCAGGAAACCCACGAAGATGTGGAACGCGTCGATTTCAATGGTTTCTAAGACGAGATTCTCGAGAAGGGGGGAATACGTCATATGGAACAGGCGGAGTATGAGTGTGCGTGCTTCTGGGGTGGGTACGCGGATACGCGCCAGTGTCAGTTTACGGAGAGATGCGTTTGAAAAGGAAGGGGTTAGCTGTGAATGCGTTTGGATGATGTGTGTTTTGTCAATGATGAGCTCCCTGAGGTTGTTCATCGTGGGGCCTTCAGGTATCACCGGATACGTGGCGTGTGTGAGCTGTCTGTGGTCCAAGATTGTCCCGGATGTGTGAATAGCATGAAGGACGCGCAGACCAGCGAGGCAAGGCGCATTACATTCAATCATAATGTTCTCGAGTCGAAGAGTGTGGAAGACAGCAGGATTGAAGACTACGGGACCGACGGCATATGTCCTGGAATCTGCGATTACCTGCTCCAAGATAAGGGTCTCAAGCGCAGAGAAGTTCACATTGTTTAGGAACCTGTTAAAGAAGAGCATGAACGTGGAGTTGTTCGCCTGGATGTAGAGATATCGGATCCGCTGTGCGTGTGTCCTCAAGGTCTCTAGGGTCTTTCTGAATTCGATCTTCCGATCATTCGTTTGACGCTCAACATCGAGTGTGGGTAGCCTGATCGACAAGGAAACAGGGAGTTGCTTGGACCTGCCCATGAATTCCGCGAAGACGGCCGGCCGGCGGGTGGAATATATGTCGAGGTGGGTCCACTGCGACGTCAAGTGGCTCACCACCCTTCGCCAGTGAACGCATACATGGGACACGAGAATGGGAGTCGCCAACGTTGGGCGAGCGGCGGTTCCTGGCTGCAAGGCAGGTATCCTTGGGCGGGGCATGATTAGCAGCCATTTGAAAATCTCCCCCAGAATCTCGTTGGCCATGTGATGAATAAAGCATCGATGCTCCGTCGGAATAGCACCTCGAGTGGGCATTGCGCACATGATAGAGTTTAGGTCGAAAGGATGGGGGTGTGGTGATAATCGAGGCTCGCCCATGACGAGTGTCGCGACTCTTGAGAGGTGGCCAAGAGAGGCTAGGCGTGTAGCTGTATGTGAATCGACCAACGGAGCTTTAACCGTCGACCTGCGAGATTCCTGTTATTCCTGTGGCAAGAAAACATCGAATATTCGTACAGATTCACAGCAGTCCTCACTAGTACTGGACAGTACACCGTGTGCTGGCTCACAAATGAGAATCTGCCATCTCGAAAGATCTGTAGTTTTGAGAGTTAAGAACCGTCAAGACCGCGAGGTTCAATGCAGTTATGAGTCCAGATGATCAAATAATTGTATGTGTTTGTATGTAAATGTGTTTGTATGTAAAAGGCCGCGTAATAAAGTGGCGACCGTCGGTCATGCTCTGTTGATCAGTGTCATGGCAGTCATGCTCTCCGTCTAGCGGTGAATACAAGATCTGACTTGAAATTCTCAAGCAATAAGCCATGGTAGGAGAGTCAGTAGAAAACACCGAATTGACTGACGTCAAACTTTCAAGGCGTGATCTGAGACGACAGTAGGTGCAAGAACCCAGAAAATGTTGGGCACTCACCCGGATCATTCCCTAACACTAGCAGTGCGAATCCACGGTCGCATTTCCGCGACAGGGTCAGAAAAATCATAAGGTCCGTCGTTCACTGTCGTCACATTCAAAGAAAAGCCGGTCGGACAGGAAACTTCGTCGTATATGCAATCCGACAAATTAAACTTAATGTTTTGCAAGATTGTATCGTGACGATCCAGATCCCCGCCTTGATACGCAAATACTGTCATATCGGCGAGGGGCTGAGTGCGCGTAGGATCTAAGTGCCACCACTGCAACAAGCTAGTCAGGAGCTCGATAGAGGTGAGGTCGAAATCAGGAAGATCTGGCGCAATGCAGATTGCAAATGAAGTGAGCTTGGGAAGCTGGGCTCCGAATGTCATTCCATTGGCTCCGGTTTTCAGTGCGGAGCACAGCTCAATGTCGTCGACGAAATCCATAAACTCGACGGATATCTCCTCCAAGATGGCACATCCGGAGACGAACTGGACAAGAACGTCGACGTCGACGCCGATCCGTATTAGAGCTAAGCGTTTCAAGAACTTGGAGGGCATATGCTGGATGATATTGGTGATGTAGCACCGATCCCAGTCGTCGATGTAGCTGCCAAAATAAAGGTCTTGGAGGGCAGGGAAGGCAAAATTTGCAATAGGTAAGATCGTGCTTTCATCGATGAGAACATCCAGAGACAGATTGAGTGTGGAAAGTGTCGGAAGTGGGACAATTGTGCTGTCAGATTCAAAAGGACGGGTTTGTCGAACAGGCACCAAATGAAATGCCCCGCGCTG
>JABCKV010000288.1:0-20593 GCA_018282005.1 Asterophora parasitica | reverse complement strand
ATATATACTGTAGGATAGACGGTCTAAGCTCTTTAGCTTGACCTAGGCAATCAAACCTCTTCTCTTGCTCTCTGACTCGCCCTCTGAGCTTAAGCTCTACTTCTGAACTCGATCCCAGACCCAAACACCTTAGTCATTGGACAGGTGTAGATGTACCTCTTGGATGCTTCCAGAGTATGATAAACAAACCTGATTAGACTTGAGCCCAGAGATAAGGCCACACCTTAACAAAAACCTATCACCAGTCCAGGGCTCATGGACAAATCTTTCAAAGTGTGTCCCATTGTATCTAGATAAGCGATGAGCATCCCATTCAAAATATGGTGCTAAGTGTTTATCCCTCACAATATCTAAAGCCCAGTCCCACAGTGAGCATGTGTATAAGTCATGACTATGCTCTTTGCCCCTGAGGATGGTGGAAATAGGAATTTTGTCGAACTGTAGTGACATTGTTCAGCTTGTATAATAATAATTTTAAGATGGCAACGTACCATGTTGTAAAGTCCGTACATTGAGTCCCATACTTCTGGAGCTTGTTGTTACCAGAAAGGGTAAACTCTGCATGCCCATCAACACATCTGCGGATGAGATTGATAACAGGTGTGATGTGGTCCTGGTTCAGTTGGGCGTCAATGGCAAGCTCAGCAAGCTCAAAATCAGCATGGGTTCAAAAGGGTTGCCACAGCTCCAAAGTCTCACGAGGCTTTATTACACAGTCATCCTGCATGCAATAATCCAAAAACACATCAATATGTGTTGGCTTCCTGCTGTGTGGGTGATACTCAGTTTTTATATCACCTATTGAATACAAAACATCTGGGGAGCATGTCAGTATTGTGGAAAGCACATGCGAGAGTGGATACACACCAGTAGGAGGTACCCCAGACCCCATCATGCCCATCGGCTCTCCATTTGAAGTGTCTTCCTCAGCCTGTGTATCAACTGAAACCATTGAATGTCAGCTGCGAAAAAATTCGCATTGAGAGGCTCTAATACCTGCACTATCAGCCAAAGGAAGTACTTCGGATTGACCTAATGTTAACGTAGATATGTCCAATGGATCATCATCATCTAAATACACAGTGATCAATTCATCCCTTCTCATCTGACTATGATGATTTTACAGTACCCACTTTGATGTCGTCTCCTTTTCTTCCTTTGCTCCTTTTCTTCTTCCTTCTTCTTGCAGCACATACTCTTTTCCAGTTTCTCATCATGCCGTTGGTCTCTCGAGAGCTGCCTGCAGACCGACTGGTGTGTTGCCAGTCCACGCTCGTGAAACCACTCTTGGCAGTATTTACACTGTGTTGTCGAGGACATTCTTGTTGCTGGCATGTTCAGAAAGATATTTGTACAAGAAATGACGAAGCTAGATACATCAGGAAGGGACAATCGACCTTTAAGGACCGTGCGATGGTTTAAACCAACGTCCAAACTCGTTGAAGTTTGGTTGCATTTGCATCACCGAACGGTCCCAATTGGGGTTTCAACCGGATCACAACTCAGTGGAAACCCCGATTGGTTGCAACTCGTCTAGGAAAATGCCGACAAAGCGCATTTGAATTCACTCCGATTGGCCACTTGCTCGTAACCGCCTAATTGAACACCCAATTTCTTCTCGTCACTCCAACCGCCGCAAAACAACTCGCGTTCATCGCGCGTTGGTACTTTCCAACCCATCGATCTATCGATAGCACTGGGACCTTGCTAGTTTTCGAGCACCTTACGTCGAATAAAATGCATCATGTCAAATGCCAGCAGTGGTCGAGCAGCGGCGCAAATCTCTTCGCGATTCTGTTGCAGGCGCCGGCGCCGATTCAACACCATCGCTCGACAGGAACTTCTCGCGCCAAACAAGCCTACTACGTTGCCGTTCCAGTCGCACTTTTGCCAAGTCCCTTCAAGCCATTCTTCGCCGCCCACGTGGGATGATAGCCAGTAGAACTTCACGTAGCTTCACGTTTATAAATGATATGTATATTATGACCAGCTACCAACCAGAAATTACAAGATCTAAACGATGCAGCTTGGGTGGGGCGGACAAGGGGCGGATAGTCCGGACGGGGCGGAATTTCCAATACCGGAACGTCAGGAAAGTCACAAATCGCAAGCCTGCGCGACCATGCCGTTGGTGTTGGAGTCGATTTTTTTCTGGCTTGTTGCAACACGTCATTGAAACTCGAGGCCAGCGGCGTCAAACCTACCGTAGGAGATCGAGTAGATACATCCAAACCTGCCTGCCAGTACACGAACAGTTATCACTCCTCGACCCCACGGAAACGCTCGTCTAAGTGGTCGCCATTCCGCCAATGCAAGGGTCTTTACTGTGTCCCTATGGTAGCATGCAAGTTGAGTTCAACCAGAGTAGGGCGGCGGCATTTCGTACTTACCTTGTTGAACCGGCATGGCGTATGGTGAAAGGCAAGAAGAACCAGACTCGCAGCCGAAATACAGGAGCACTGAAAGGGTACATAAGTCCGGGACTATGTGGCACCCAAATCACCGCCAGAAGCTTGGCCCAGCACAGAGCGTCAGCTTAGCCTCGGGGTTCCACTCGTTACAGTGATTTTGAAAGATAGAACGAAGGAAAATGTCGTCGATGCATGGTGTACGAGAATATTCCTCCTATTCACTGGCCCCTAGAAGGCAATGAGCGTTCGCCTGGTGGAATGTTCCACTTCAGCCCACCTCCTTGACAAGGCTGCCTGGATTCTCGATTTCTCAATCTTTCCGTACTCGCATCAGATAGTCGTGATCCTGGAGCAGAGTGGTTGAAGGCGTGACATGTGCCGCTTGAGCACTGCCCGAGCCTGAGCCGCAGCCACAGTTCCTGCTGCGACCCAGACATTTCGTGGTGACCCCAGTACACAGCCAATAGACATGATAGCCCAGTAGACATTGACAGGGAACGTCTGTGAAGGAGGCATGGAGGAAGGAATGGTGAGACGGCCCAAATAGGCAAGGGGAATTTATAAATTTTAAAAAAGTGCCAAGCGTGCAAGTCACTGCCCTTGACCAAATCTTTCATCGTCTCCCTGTCATGAGCTTGTATTCCAACTTGTAGTTCCTCTGTTTCTCTCCTTGTTGTATCTGTGTATGCAAATTGTTTTGTATTGTCCCAGCCAGCTTCGACCACTTGCACCACCACCATGTCCTCCCACCAGCCAGGTCTCGCTGTACGTCAGAATTCACCCCATAGTCTTGGCCCTGTTACTAACGAAGAGCGATTGTCTAGCAAGCTGATGCGGCGTCGAGCTTACTTTCCTTATCTATCGCAGCAGCGAGCGTTGCACCGATACCAGTTGTGGACCACCAGCAGTTGGGCGGTGGCGGAACCCCTGGGGTGGTCACCGGGAGCAGCCTTCCAGCAACAAGTTCAAGTCTGAGCAGCGGGCCAAGGAGCCATCGGCGTTTGGCATCCACTGGCAAAGCCAGGAGGAGGTTGAGCGATGCCCGGGATGCAGCGAATCGACCGTCGTACGTGTCACCCTTTTCTTGTCTCTTGTTTTCA
Source organism: Asterophora parasitica (assembly GCA_018282005.1). Classification (NCBI taxonomy): domain Eukaryota; kingdom Fungi; phylum Basidiomycota; class Agaricomycetes; order Agaricales; family Lyophyllaceae; genus Asterophora; species Asterophora parasitica. The sequence continues at coordinate 17,082 of JABCKV010000288.1, read as the reverse complement.
AGTTTCTCCTGATGGCGACATCCCGCCAACTTTTCCGAACTTTAATGCAATCTTCAAAATATTTCATAACGATCCTAACCGTTGCGTGTTCTCTTATCCAGGCCAGCACTATTACAGTCATCGGCCGCAGCCCTTTCCCTGGCCTCCTTATCTCTGTCGACGTCCCCATTCGTAGGATCCAATTCGCAGGTCTCAGGATCTTTCTCAATAGCATCTGCTGCTCTGAGCGGTGTACCCGGGGCCGGCGCCCATTCTGTGTCCTTGCCATTAAGCGACGGGAGCAACTTCTTTCCTCCCGCCGCACCAACCCCGGATGACTCCAAGCTCACTGACTCAAGCCCTAGTCCGATCTCTATTGGCTCCAGCAAGGGTGGCAGGAAGCGCGGCGTAGATCACAAATGCGAGAGCTGTTCCAAGGTCAGTTCTCCTTATCCGCCGTCCAGATCCAAACCGAGCGCATTCTAGATCTACCGTCATCCGTCGTGCTTAATTAAGCATCGCTGGGAGCACACCCCACACTGGCGCGAAGCTTCCAAGTTTGTTCTTAGCAAACACCAACAGGTGCAGCTGCTCGAAGTACGCATTTTAAAAAAAATCTTATCTACCCGTCTAACGATATCTAAAATTACAGGCGGCTGCCATTCTCTCGCATCTGTCACCATCTGCACAATCACTTCCCGAGGACCGTTCTCTGTGGCCTTCTTTTCTCTCTGGTGGCTCTCTACCGAAAACAGAGGCCGTCAGTCCCCCCAATACCGGCGGAGCACACCACGTTTCCAGCTCCGTCCCGGCGCCTGGCAATTTCCATCGCGCAACCTCTACCGGGCCCCGCTTGCACAATTATTCTATTCCTGCCTCTACCACAGGGTCGGGAGGAATCACTCAGCTTCGCCCAGGCCTCATCGGCGTTCCCATCGGCTCAGGATCAGGAACAGTGGGCTCCACGCCCTCCAAGCCCGTCCCTGTCCCCACCACCGCCGCGTATCACGCATCTAACTCATTCAGAGGGTATCGCAGTGGCACTGCAGACTCCTGGACGTCCTCGCCATTGGAGAACGGGCACACACCCTCGTCCTTCGCGGGGTCGGTGCCGCTCACGACGCACTCCCACGGAGACGAGCACAGCGTCAGCACGCGGTGGTCCCTCCCTCGCTCGTCTCTCCGTTCTGTATCCGCTTCGTCTCAATCGCGGTCCCGCTCTGGCTCTGCTTCCGGAAGCCGCAGTGACGAAGAGAGCGTCGACGTGGATGTTGACGGCGACCTGGAGGACTATGCCACCTCACGCTACGCTGGACGTTACGGTCGCAAGGGCCGCCGTGGGCCCGCGTGGAAGATGGAGGACGACGAGATGAGCATTGGGTTGAGCGTGCGCGAAGAGGACGAGGGCGACATGGACGAGATCGCTGCCCCTGTGGTCATTCACAAGCACAGTGAGCCTGATTGGGATGGGCTGGACATGGACATGGACATGGATTGACGAACCTCCGCCATGCCGTCAAGATCGTGGAACTTCACCCCATTGAAGGCGACACATCCGATAAACACTCCGATATCTCTCTCACACTGCGCGTTGCATTGCTCAAATCTTTCAAGTACCCCCTTTTTCTGTCTCTATCCTTTCGAAGGATGTATATTAGTTTTCCTTTTTCCCCCAACATGCCCCTTCGCTTCAACTTCCCCGTCGCCCCTACCATTCTGGCCGTTCATTTTCTTTTTGCACCATCCACCAAAGCTGTCTCATCAGATATCTCCAGTACCTTTCCAAGTGCCTTTACCCTTACCCCACCCTTTCAAGTTTCGTTTCCACACGGGTCTCCGGCGTTCGTTATGCCCATACATGAGCCACCATCATTTATTCCCCATAACACGCAACATTCCTTTGCCTCTGACGATAACACGGACTCTGTGAATGTCAATTCAACAAATGTATGTATTACTACTATTCAATCGCTATCACAAATACAACGATGATGGGTATGACTGCCGTATGTATACAGTAAATGGTACAGATAGGAATAAATGGTATCGCGAAAGCATGGCAATTAGCTGATCCCTCGGTGTCGAGGGTCGAGGCGAGCGCGCGCAATTATGTACAGAAGTAATACGGATACGGGCATGAGGGGCGGCGGGTGCAAGTTGATAAGGAAGTAAGTATTGAGTCGGATCCGCAATGAGGCATACTATAGGCAGATGCCAGGCGTGGGTAGTATGATGGTAGAGGAATGGATGGGTATTATGTGAGGAGGATCGCATGTGCAGCAATAGCGAGGCGCTGGTACGATGCTGTCACTAGCATGCCCACGAAAAAGGCAATCACAATCCGGAAATCGAGGGGGGGCAATGTGAAAGCGATCTTGGACTTGAGGCCAGTGCCTTTTTCCAAAGAACTCCTCTTGGCGACAGGCTGGTGACGAAATATCTCGTTCGATACGTGTGCGGATGCGAGACCGGGAAGGCCGTCCAAGCTAGTGGTGTTCCGTTCCTCCCACCATTTTTTCATGCCGGTTTGCACGCGGGGGGTGGTAGCGGAGGAGTAGCCCACGGTCGTCTCGCTGTCGCGATCGGTGCCCTCCTTCCTTGCGGCCCACTCGAGAAGCTGCGTGCGGTGTGCTTTGAACTCGTAGAACGGGACAGAGTAGCCACAGGTCTGTAGGGTGTTAGACGAGTTACGTGTGCGGCGTAGGAGAGGTTGAGGGACATACGCACGGTGGCTACTTTGAATACGTCGAGGCAAATGGCGGCACGGGACCCCGGGTGCCTTGTTCCTTCAGGAAGTAGGGCCTCATATTCCGGTGTGCCAAATTCGTGAACAGATCCTAGTGAGCGTATGGGTAAATTTTTTCGAAACACAGTGGCGCCACTGACCTTTGCCGTATAGACGTACAATTCGGGGAGGGCCCTCGAACGCGTTAAGAAGAATAGTGACGCGCCCGTTCTCGCGGATGTGTGCAATAGTCTCGACACCTAGAGCAATGGATATCCACATTTCTCAGTGGGTGTTTGGTGACCTCGGGTAATGACCCCGCGTAAGAAAACCTTACCAGAGCCGGAGAGGTCTTCGTACCACACCTTGCGGGGTCCTGCAACGTGAAAAGTGCCTGCAACACCTTTCGGTGAAATGTTTACCAGACCGTCTGCGGTGAGAGGTGCTGACGCCACCCAGAAGGTTTGTTGTTTCTCAATCCAGAGTATCAGCCATTCGGGGATCTCGCCAAACATCTGCATAGTGGAGGGTCGTTAAGGGTTGAAAAGTAGATGGCAAGGAGGGGGGATCTGAGTGTCCAATGTCACTAGACCAGGTCCTTTACATAGGCCGTCATCTGCTGCATTTCTCCATCGGAACACAGCATGTACGAAGATGCACGATCGTGCCGGACATGATGGAATGCAACTAGCCATAATCCGGCGGCTTGGTTCGCTTGGAATCTGTCAGGGTCTACGGCCCACGTGTGGTCCACGGATATGAAAGGTCATGACGAGTTCAACAATTGCCTGAAAGGTACGGATTACGCACGAAGGATTCAACTCTTTGGATGCAAACTGAGATTGGATAGACGAGATGCAAATAGTAGCAGAACTTCTGAGGCAGATGATGCAACCAAACATTATTTCCGGCGCTCGGGAGATGATCCTTGGACAAAGCAACATTTGCGCGGGCATGCGCGAACGTGGCACAGGTTGAGGTGGCCCGGTCTAGGCGACTCAATCCGATAGCCAAATGGAGAAGGAGTGGCGATAAGCGAAGCATCGGCTATTCCTTCTGTACTGGCCAGGACACCCCGCTCGTAAGATACGGATGCTTTTCTGTGCGTTATTATGGTCAAGGAGCCGCAGAGGCTGATTCCAAGCCGGCGGTAACCTTCCAAGTGCCTTAACAACGTACGGCATCCCAATCAGGAACGCGTTTTGTTCACTGCGAGTCTCAAATCCACCAAGTTCCAACTATGTACGAAGCTTGTTGAGCGTACCACCTTCATTTTTTGGCTTCATTCCTACACAAATCGATTGCTCGACTTTCTTTGTCTCTGCTGCTGGAAAATGACCAGATTTTCTGTCTCACGATGACTGGCACTGCACGAAAACAACTTCGAGCTCCGTTTGATCTTGCTTTGGAGGTCCACGGGCATTTGGTTGGTCAGAAATAACTCCGGGCTTGTTCAGCTCCAGTCTGTAAATTTCCATGGCCTTAAACCCATCTGACTGGCGTCGAGCTCAGATAAGTCCTTAGTCCTCGGCGTAGTTCTGCAGCATCGCTAGAAGGTTTACGACCACTCCTAGATGCTGGGTTATAATATATCTCATGTGTATTTCCTGGTTCCCATTACATCGAGCCCCTATGTATCCACTTAGAGCAAACTCGAGCTCCGATTCTGAATCGAGTCTGAGACTGCCCAATACTACGCAAGCCTGCTCAATGGATTCACCAAGGCCGACATTGACCGAGACAGCGCTTCCTGGACTCTAGCGCCCGCGGCGTACATGCCAGAAGTCCGGTACTTATGTATGTATGTAGATGATCAGGGCCCGCCGAAGTAGGGTCGAATGATTTTACGCAGTTTCTGTCAAAAAGGTCTCGCGTGCGATTTTCCGTTCGGCGTGTTCGCTCTCTTTCCCACCCGCGGCGAGATAGGAGAGGAAGTTGGAGATACACTACGGAGGACCGGCTCGGATGGTATTGCTGTTCTCTCACCCTTAGGTTCTTTCGCATTATCAGTCACACAATCGAGCAGACTCGAGCTCTCACTCATCTGGGTCACCTGTCTGAAAACTTGCAACTATCTGACGATCGTGGTATAGTGCGAAAGATTCACTCGGCACGCCGACGTTTCGCTTGAACCACCGGAAGGAGGTGCCCTGTCATTCCTAGGGACCGCAACTGGGGGTTGATCTGCTCCGACATTTGAACAATTAATTGGTAGTGTTTTCTCTCACGAAAAGGGGATTTATAGGAACACGTTGTTTGTCCGCCTCACGAGCATTCAAGTTGTGTCTTCTCGCAAATCCCTAGGACCCACAGCTGGATCTCCTTGCTCCTGCTTCCTTCTTCTCGGCCGTCTCTGCCCTGAATGAGCGTGTTTTTGACGTACATAGCGGCCACTGGCATGATTCAAGTGAACTACTGTCTCGCGTCTCCAGCTCAAAAGCCGCAGCCCTCGTTCCAAATCCACATCATCTACATTTGAACTTTGAAGAAGCCATCTCACGTGTACAAGCAGATTTGAATGCCGATATCAGGGGTAAGTAAAGCAGCCACATAGCACTCTGCTCCAAATCACGACTGGTAAGCCACTGCGGCCATCTGATTCAGCTGACATTTCTGACACTTGCGCTGAGGTCACGCCACAGAGAGCGGGCCAAGTCTGCCATGTGCGCGAGCAACGACTGTGCGTCTGCTTATGATTCTGATCGACAACAGCTGTGACTGCCGGCGGTTCCACACTTCCTCGCGTATGCGTGCGGCTCGTTTACTTATCCTCAACCTTTATGCTTTGGCTCATCTCACAAATGCCCGGTTGCGCAGATTTTGCCGGCCATCCTCAAGGCAGTGATTGACATGGTGCCGAGCTAAGTGTGCAGTGTGTCGACTGAAACATAAATAACAATTGTAGGTCCTGACGGGCGTGTAGGTCGACTCAATCTATGTCTCCATGAATCAAAAACTTGAAGAAGACAACGGCGTGAACTCTTCCTGCGGGCCGGTGGTTCTCAGAAACCACCAATTAAATCTGTTTTTGTACTTCTAACATGTCTACAAAAAGTACATGAAATATATCTTTGAAACCACTTGAAAATCACTTTTTGTATTCTCTGAGTGGTTTTTTACAAAAACTGTACCTGGATGATCAATTTGGGCTTTCTAAGAACCACTTTCCCTTTGTTCTCTTGGTAAGCAAGTACTTGAAGTGATGCGTAGAGCGCGCCGTTGATGCGCCATCAGAATATGCTTGTGTTTTGCCTGGGTTTGTCAACACCCTGGAGTTCAGGACCTCAGCAACTCCCAATTGCAACCGACCCGCTCGATCATACATAACCCAATCGTCGACAACAACGATGAGGACAACTTTGACTGGTACTACAATCAGAACGCCGGTGGGCACATTCTAAGATTTGGAAAGTGGCAAGAAGATTCACGAGACTAGTATATCCTACCTATATTGGTGCTACAGGAATTTCAACAATAGAGAGGTATATCATACCGTTCTTGGTTGACTATCTCGTTGGCTCAACCAGGCCTCCACATCATTTACGGCCCGTCTGGTTGAACTTTTCAGCTTATTAAAGCTCTTGAGACCTTCCATGATGGCTTAAAGGAATACGCGAAGACAAACTACGGGGATTTCAGAGTATCATTTGTTCATACCTATCAGGGAAAGAGGATCAGGGAATGTCGTGACAAGGACTGGCTGGGTTGGATGTGTTCCAAACAGGCGTTGACACGCAAGGTGTGCTTTCTGGATTCTGTCTAGACTGTGATGTTGACACACCTGGAAATCACAGTACGACATTTTCTTTCTGGCTGTTCAATATTTCTTGGATAACGCTAGATATGAAGGCGTTAGACGAGATGTCGGCGAATTTGTCTAAGTCGATCCCAATGGAAAGATCACCTCGAACTCAAGCTATACGAAGGCACCTCTGAATACAACGATGATGAGCCTACACAGTCAGATGAAGAACTTCTTGACGATGGCCCTCTCAAATACTACAACAGCGACGGCAACAAAATCAGTGGTTCTGAGAGATTGTACGTCAGTTCACAAGCAAAAAGTCTTGCTGCCAGGGAGCCCTCTGAAGACGAGACATCTGCCCCAGAGCATCTCACAGCTCCATTACCTCCGATGACAACTCCCAGAAAAAGTACGGCTGCTCCCAGACTGGCAGATTCCTCCGACGAGGAAATGTCTGTAGAGGAACTCCACCACAAACCCCCAAACCCGGGCACTATATAAGAACACGAAGGCGTACAAAGGACAAGTACAAGCCAAGAAGAAGGTGCACAGAAGTCGTTTTATGAATCATTCGCCGCGATTTCGCTTACTCGCATATAAAGCCTCCTCCAAGATGGCTTTATTATTGACTCGGACGACGATCAGAATGGATCCGACGCCTATGAGTATGAGGCATCGGACCTGGAGCATACGTTTGAAAGTACGCCGTCACAACCTTCTTAATTTCTTGACTCGGACGTTGTCACGCTTACCTCGTTCCAAAGCTCCTAAACGCATCACCAGAGGCAGCACAAAGGAGGAAGCCAAATTGTTGGCATGCAAGTCACACCTGCCTCGACGGCCTATCGCCTCTGTTTAAAGTACATAATCAAGGTTCGCGCCAAGGTAGTGACTCAAGGCCGTTGTCACCCACCCCAGCTACGTGCTCACTGGCTGGTAAGTCCCTGCGCGTCTCGTAAACATTCATATTACGAGCACACCTAGGCTCTTCCCGTACTCGATGTAAAGGCGCCAACAGCTCAAAGCTCCCATCACGCACTACAGATGCAGTTATAACAAGTAACATGATTCGAAATCAACATCACGGGCCACGGCAGATTCACTTACTGTTCCAATCCTGCAGGCCCTTCGAAACGAGCGCTACGAACTATTGTCGAGTCGTCATCAGACGACGAAAGCGGCGAGAGCGACGGTTCAGCGATGCCCGGCTCCTCCGCCGCTTTCATAATAATTGAACCGTGCCTGATGAGAGTGGCGATGGTAAGTCTGTCGTTTCAATCTGCATCCACGCGACATTATTGACCGGCATCCGGGTAGTTATGTCGCATCTCAGCAATTCTCAAGCCATCGAATCAAATTCGCCTGTAGAGGATGGAGATTTTGAGGAGTTCTTCAATACCGGCAGTGCATGTGAGTTATCCTAGATAGTATACTCGTTACTTTGACCTGATTCTTAGCTCCTTTCTTTTCGCCCACGAAAGTCATATCAAGCTCCCACTCATACGCTAGCCTATCTATTTGAGACTGGTAAATTGTTCTATCTTCGTCTTCGAGAGTCCCAAGCGAATGCGCCAAGACTCCAATCGCTCGGTTGTCATTCCTCTCACAAGCGGCGTGCATTGTAGATGCCAAGCCTTTAGTCAGCATATAGGACGAGGTCAAGTGGACCCTTATTCACACTGGGAATTCTCTTATCCACTCCACTTAGAAGCCTACTACAAGATGATGCATGTACCTATTGGTCGAATCAGTGTTTTGTTGGACCCCTCTGATTTGCTAGACGCAGACCACGGCCACCTTCGCCTCCCAATCTAATTGCGCTTGCAGCCAAGATTCTTGCACCTGCTGTAGCAGGGAAATGGCCCTTGTCTATCTGTAACAACTTCGCTGATTTTTTCGTCCTCCCAGCTGCACCTGCAAGCTCTTCGTCTCCCAGGCTAGCTGTGGCACATCTTCTTGCAACTGTGGCGCTAGGTATGTTCCTTCTTGTACTGATATCATACCTCGAGCACTCAACAACAACCCTTTAGCTGTGCTTGCAAGCCCAACGAATGCCAGTGCTGCTAGATGGTACTGCGTCTCCTTTGTTCCCTTTGTTCCAAACACGTCGTACTTCCACGATATGCCTGTGTGTGTGGTTTTCCTGTCCGCATATTTTATGCGCAGTACCTCCCAATCTCCGTCCATTCCATAGGTTGAAATCATGCCTCCTGTAAACTACTTATGACAGCACAAGGCTACCACCAAATGTATGTTCTTGAATCAACGGAAATGTGGCCCTAGACCAGGATTTATCTGATACTGCATACAGTGTTGTAACTCGAAATAGAGGTCCAGTACTGCTAGCTATAAAGGAAAACATGTCATGATGAATGCAGACTACGTATGTATGGGCGCCGCGGTCAAAGAGGGTAGGTATTATACAGGAGAGAATGTACATTGTAATGATCATGGTTCGCCAAAAGTCTGACGACGTCCGTCATTCTAACCATGGATATTGGCGAACAAGTTGAATCCTTCATGAGCGCGAATGGGAGGAGGCGGATCAGGATAAGTCTGCGCCCGTTCGACATGAGTCGTCAAGAGTCCCATCGCGGGATGGGCATCTGGATAGCGGCACAAGAGCCAGTGCCATAACTACTGTTGGAAGGTATGGGGTGCAAAGGTCCTTTAAATTGGCCTCCACGATGGGCCTCCCAGCGATGACGGTACAAGAGTGGCATGGACTCCGCAGCGAACCTGCAGTTCTGGGGATCGTCTTCGCATTTGAAGATATTCTTCTTATCACTGAGGCTAGGAAATTTCAGGAGCTCCAGGTCGTGATCTGGAAGTGGGAGGACGTACTGTGTGCTTTGCACGAGTTGGAACATCTGTTGCGGATCGGTGGTGGTGAAGGGGCATCGGAGACTGGTGTGTGGGCAGGTTATCATAAGGAATCACAACGTTGTCAGGATATGGTTGGTCACTCATCGCTACAGGAGACTGTACAGAGCCGTAATGGAAAGCTTCATCGCCCCAGGTTGTGAATGGGCCTTTGGGAGATGGATCGGCGGATGATCGTATGGCTTCGCACAACTTATTTGGGGTAAGCATTGGTCTAGAGAGCATCTAAAATTGGGGATCCCTTGGAAGACACTACAAAACACACTGATGGGTGACGTTGGACTTCTTCACGAGTGGCATCAGGACGTTGAGGGTCAACCAGGGGTACAGCGACAAGGTGCCCATTTTCGACGAATCCAGGCCAGATACTGGGGGAATAGCTTCAAAGGAGCATCTTTATACTGTGGCCTTAGAAAGAGAGTAGTGTCAAAGCGGAGGTCACATCTTTCAACGGGTTAGAGCATGTCGCTAGGTCGAAAATTGGCCAAAGCGGCAAGACATTCGTGGAATCCGCTTTGGCGCATCATGGTGCAGAGTGGAGAGCTGGTACTATGAGTGACCTGCTAGGCCTTTCAAATGTTTGTGCTGAGATCTGAAGCTCGCGCGAGGTGCATAGTTGAGGGATAGGGTAAAAAGCCAATTGCTTTTTATGTATGTAGTGATCGTGAAAGGATGGTGAAAGATTACAAACTTGACTACATATTGCCACGGGCTGCCACGTGAGGCTTTCATTGTCCCCCTCATCTCGCAGTTGGCTCTTGACCGGCTACACAAGAAGTTTATGATGCTGTCAAGTCCAACAAGTCCAGGCTGGCTACGGGCGTCTCCCATAGAAATTCTCGTCACCCGGGCTTGCGATCCATCTCTACACGAACCAAACTATGCGATTCATCTCGAGGTAGCGGAATATATCAACACGAAGAAGGCGAACAAGTATGTGTACTTGTAAATCTCTCCTGGGATACATTTCTAACATATCCAAGTCCCCGTGAGGCCGCCATGCTTGCTGCGCGACTGGCGAACCACCGAAATCCACACATCGCAATACTGGCACTATCTCTTCTTGACACCCTCGTGAAGCAATGCGGATACCCATTCCACCTGCAAGTCTCGACGAAGGAGTTTCTGAACGAGCTCGTTCGCCGCTTCCCGGAACGCCCGCCGCCGTTTCCGGGCCCAGTCATGTCCCGCATTCTTGAGCTGATACATACATGGAAGGAGGGAATTTGCGTCGAGTCAAGGTGGCGAGAAGACCTAGGTAATATCAGGGATATGCATCGTCTCCTGACGTTTAAGGGTTATCGGTTTCGGGATGCACGCAGTCGTCATCAGGCGACCGCAGATGCTGCTGCGGTGAGCCGGCGTTGTTTACTTTTCGTACAATGTGCTAAATGTTCCCAGAACCTCAAATCCGCAGAAGAGCTCGAGGAGGAGGATCGAGAAGCGCAGTCGGCAAAATTGCAGGAGTTGATTCGACGTGGGACACCACGGGATCTGGCTGCTGCTCAGGAGCTGATGAAGTCCCTAGCGGGCGCGAACCCGGACGCCAAACCCGACTATCGCACGCAGGCGCTGACGGAGCTCAACAAGCTCGAGCAGAAGGTCATTTTGTTGAATGAGATGCTGGATAATGTGGACAGGGAGCGAGGAGAGCAATTCGCGACCGGCGATGCATACGATGTGCGTGATCCATCTTCTTAGATAACATCTCCATGTTGAACGACATCTAGCAAGTGTCGTCTATTCTTGCCGCTGCGCGTCCGAAACTCCAGAAATGGATTTCTGACGCTCAGTCCGATGACCCAGAATCCCTCGGTGCGTACATCCGTTCCCGTTACAAGATCATCATCCAAACTAACATCCTCCTAGACACCTTCCTCCAAATCAACGACCAGATCAACAGCGTCCTCAACCGCTACGAAGCCTTCAAAAAAGGCGACTACACAACAGCCACGAACCCCATCCCTGCTGAGCTCGCAGGCACCGGCAGCACCACAGCTGACCTCTCCCTCATCGACTTCGACGACTCCTCATCAAGTGCGAACGCCGGCGCCTCGAGCTCAGCCTCGGGTCTCGCAGAGCTCAACGATCTCTTCGCTGCCAATGCCCCACACGCTCCCTCACCGATTATTTCCAACGGCAACGGCTACGGGATGGGCATGCTCATGGGCAACGCTGTCGGCGCGCCCGGCATTTCTCGTCCTTCGACGATGTCACCACCCTCGTTATCAGCCACCCCGCCCGCGTCGATCATACTCCCTGGGACACCTGCACCTGCACTGTCATCTCATGTGCCAAATTACTTCGGCGCTAACTATGCCTCGTCTGGCCCAGTACGCACCACAGGAGGAATGGGCCCTGCGCCGGCATTGCAGCCCCAGAAACCACATACACCCACTGTGGGCGCAGCGACTGTGAATCAGCCTCAGCAACAGCAACAGCAGGGCAAGGATCCTTTCGCAGATCTCGTCGGGCTATTTTGAGGAGCTGGAGGCTGGAGCCTGTAGTATGATCGTCTTAAGTTATGTATACTCGAAACTTCGACTTCTATCATGAGGATGTACAAGGTGGTTTCTCTGTGTTTTCGCATCGCAACTGTTGGATGTTGAGGACCCAGCTTCGGACGCGTCAAGCTTGCGGCAAGTTTATTTGCTATTTGCAGTTGCTTTGATGCGAGTCGCCCTTGTCCAACCTTCGACGATTGAACCAAAAAAGATAGATAACTTACCCCATCCCTCCACGCTGCGCACGCCCTCATTCTACTGCGACTTAACCACATCACCTGCTCTGCCTCGAAGTCGATTTTTCTTTGCTATGAGTTCATTTCGTCTCAATCTGGCACACGTGGTAACTTGCCAATGTCGCCTTTTCTGGACAATAGCCGTCTCCGCGTTGCTTGAGCCACTCATCTCGCATGGCCTGTTGCCAAAACGTGTCTTTTGTCCACCGATAATTTCCTCTAAAGGTTATTTCTAAGATATAGGTCTTGGCCAATCCGCCGCTATTGCCTTATTCTTCCAAAGTGCGCGGCGCTTTGACCGCCCATTGCCTCTCTGGGCTGATTTCGCCACTCGATGTACGGATTGTCTCCGTATACGGTAAAAAATGAAAGTGGGCGAAATCCAATCGTCTTTCTCAGGCGGCGGGAGACTGCTTTAAATGCGGCGGGCTCTGTGGGCGTCTCTCCAGCCAAAGCCCCCGCCAATCCCAATCAAACATCTCGCATCCCGCATCCCTCCCCTCGAGCTTGTATACTTTTCTATTCATCATGCCTCGTAGCCCTGTAAGCTGCCTTATTCCTTATTCCCCCTCCCATCGTTATTCCCATACTTACTATTTTTCTTTCAGAAAGAACTCAACTCCGAGCCCTGCAGTGTCTGCGGTGCAGTCATCCGCTTCAAGCAGGATATCGCCCGCCATATGAAGCTCCATGACAAGTCTGCCATGTACGTCGATCTCTGATGCATGCCTTGAAAATAATTTACTGACCTCATCTAAACAGGATGTTCACCTGCCCCTTCGATGGATGCAGCTACCAGAATCTCCAAAAGTCGAACGTCAACACTCACATGAGCAAGCATACCGGCGAGAAGCCCCATGCGTGCCCCGACTGTGAATTCAGGACCGCCGACCCCGGATCCTTGACGCGCCACAGGAAGAGGATCCACGCCTACGTGCCTAAGGGCGACGGCGCCAAGAAGCCCGCTGCTTCCACTAAGAAATCCCGCCGCCATATCCCCTACCAGCGCCCGACCTCGAAAGAAATCTCCTCCTCGACTCTCCCCGAGGAATTCGCGGACCTCTCTGCCGTTCTCGCATGTGGCTCCACCAAGGGCTCCGCCGCTCCTCAGGACGGCCTCTACTCGTATCCCTGGGACGTGCAGTCCTCAAGCACCTTCGCCAATTTCGAGTACCCCGAGATCATTGATGCCGGCCAGCAGCTCAATCCGGCACTCGACACCATTCAGGCAGACTATGTCGACTCATTCCTCCTGCAGTATCCCGATACTCAGGAGTTCGGGCCCTCCAGCATCGTTTCCCCCGCAGAAATATTCCCCACGTACGCCCTGCTCGATGCACCTATCTATACTCCCGAGCTGTCGTGCACCAAATACGACTTTGATGTCTATGATGCGACCTTCTCATCCGAGGCGTTGTACGCCTCCTCCTCCACCGACTCGGAATTCTTCTTCTCTGGTTCATCGTCTCCTTCTCTCTCTCCCTGCTCCTCGTTTTCCTCCCTCTCTCCCGCCGATTACGACGACTTCTCCTTCTTGGACTCCATGTTCACAGAGGTTATCTTCCCCAACCCCATCATCGCAGTATGTTAGGCTCCGAAGCCCTGCCGTGTTCTTAAGTGTACCATATTGTTATCTTTATTTATTTCATCTACTGTACATCTCATCGCATCTGGACTTTGGCCTGTCATTGGCATTTTTTTTCATTCAACATTACCCACTGTATACATACCATTGCATCGCATCGCATTTTCTGTAGAGTACTTCAATCATACCCCCCGATCGGATTTGCATCTCCTCGTTCTCTGGTGTGCACTGTGAGCTCAAATTCAATCTTGCAGTTTTTTGAGCGTCGACAAGGTTCAGCGCTCAGCGCTACACAGCTTGTGCGCGTAACCATTCGATCTGGTTTAAGTTGTGGGGCAATCGTGGGTGTAGCAGAACATTGATTGATTTTGACGGCGTGACTGAATCGTCTTTCTCACTCATCCATCCACCGCCGCCGCCCGACGTGATCATGTCTCCCACCGTATCGTTCGACATACAGTGTACACGGTCTCTGCACGCCCACCGCCAATCACGCCCGCCAGCACACCACACTCCGATAGGCAGCATTCGCATTCAAGGCGCAAACGTGCACGGGCGTACTTACGCAGAGCAACGCCGCCGAAAAACGAGGATTCGATGTGACTCTGCCGGTCTCGAGATCGGGCCGACAATTTGAGAGGGAGTCTGGTCTGGTACGCTCTAAGCCTTTTTCCACAGTGGCCATGCTGTCATTGCTATACATGGTGATTCAATCCTTGTCAATGTTGTTGTGCTGACCCCTTTTACGCACCGACCAACGCTCAAGCTCAAGGCCGCCCGGGCATCAACCAAACACGTCAAATACCTCTTCTCATCCATTCAACTTGCCATATATGATGTCTATGTCTCTCCAAGCACCCGATGTATTTCATGCTTCAGCCACCACCGCCGTCTACTGGTGCTGCCTCGGGTCATCCACCGCCGACACCACAAGCTGCCGGTGTAGCACTTGCCACTCAGTACCTCATCAAGCGCAGCTGTATGGCATTGTAACGTTGGCGGGCCATGACAGAAATCAGTTCCGAACCTTGGTTCGCTCGCGGCACAGTTGGCCTTTTCATCAGCCCAACAGGCCACATTTGCACCTGAGCTGGTACAAGCCATTATTAGTTACATTTCTGACTCAGTGTCCCTCAGATCCTGCAGCCTCGTATGCAGGGAGCGATAGTGAGCGCTGGATCGATGATGATATCCCGGAAATAGTCTTGAGGCTCACAGGCGTGACCTCCCTCACTATAAGCATGTTGGTCGCCGGAGGCCTCAGGAAACCGACCCTTCACGCACTGGTTGTCTCCCTGGCTGAATCTGGAGATTACTGGATTCCGGTTCGGCACCTTTGGGGCGGCAATGTAGTTTTTGTGCGCATTCCGCGCCTTGACATCTGTCGAGTTTCTTGCCATGTGTGAGGTTGAGATGCCCCCTACAGGCGACTGGGTGCTCCCTCCTCACTTGACCAGTTTCAAGTCGATATCTTTCATTGCGGTGCCAATCTTTAGGTAGACACTCGCTCGACATGCAATCCCACCAATTTCTACCTTGTCCATTGTCGATATCACACTGGCTCAGTCATCAGCGATCTTGGAGTTTATCGCCGCCATTGGCAAGCACCTTGTACACCTGTCCCTTGTGGGAGAGAAGGACGTGTTGGGTATGTTTCGGAAGGGCTATCACATAGCTGAATGAAACTCCTGACAATTCCTTTTCAGATAACATCTGCTCCCATCTAAATCTGCAAGGGCGGCTGGATGTCATCACCCTTCCGAGCGGAATCGTTGTCACAAAGCTTTATGAGGCTTCCCGACTGTGATCGATAGAAACTGTGATGGTCTGCGATGAATGCCACGATCTTCTTCCTGGGAGGTACATACACAGAAAGTACCTACGTACATAGATTTTATTGATCTACAACAATCAAGGCAACCTGTCCTATGTATAATGTATCATAGCAGTCAACTGAATACTACCTTTCAAAAATTCATTGCTGTCATAGGTAGCACTGCCCAATACTCAGTGCTCAGCCGCAGTTTCCATTGAAGGTCGAAGATACATTACAGCAAGCTCAACTAACTTTACATAGTACATACAATTATTTATTACACTGACAAGTATTACATTATATGTGAAAAAGCATGTTGAAAAAGCATACAATGCAGTCCCTACCAGAGGCTCCTGCAGGCACTGCCATAGTCCCACGTATTTCCTCTGGAGCTCAGATTGAGCAGGATATACTCACCCATGCCATTGACATTCCAGTCATCCCTGATCATAAATGTCTCACCCCCATTGATCATGACATGCACCTCCCCATGCTCCTCATCCAACACACCAAGCACCATATCCTCCTGCATCCAGCACACAAGCCTGAAATTGCTCTGCCAGAACTAGAACAGCTTGGAAACAAATGCAAGAGTGTGTCTGGGCAGCGAGGACACCCTAAAAGACACCATGAGTAGTCTGAGAGGAGCAGCCAAGATAAGGCAAGTGTGTGGAGAGTGGAGAAGGAGTGTAACACAGATAAGAAATATTCTATGGGTATGACTGGATTTTTCAGTTGAATTCTGTGCCTTGTGTTATCAAAACTTACATGGTGGCAAGGAGGACAAAAGCTACCCAGCAGTGGGAGAGCCTTGGTGGGCTATTGGTGTTACAATGTGGCCTGTCTACTTGGACCTTATCTCTTTCCCTCCCATGCCTGTTCCACATGCCAACTCTTTTCTCTCACACTTGCCTCATGGCCTATGCTTCTTCTCCTTATTTAGACTTCCTTTCCCTTCTTATCTTGTATGCTTACTCATTCTATTTCCTTATTGTCCAATCATCTTCTAGTCTTACTCAGCGCTCACTCATCCTTACTCATTTGTGCTTACTACTAGATACATTGGATACATATATATACTGTAGGATAGATGGTCTAAGCTCTTTAGCTTGACCTATATAATCTAACCTCTTCTCTTGCTCTCTGACTTGCCCTCTGAGCTTAAGGTCTCCTTAAGCTCTACTTCTGAACTTGATCCCAGACCCAAACACCTTAGTCATTGGACAGGTGTAGACATACCTCTTGGGCGCTTCTAGAGTATGATGAACAAACCTGATTAGACTTGAGCCCAGAGATAAGGCCATGCCTTAACAAAAGGTCAAGCTCTACCAGAACACCTACCTATCCAGGTTAGGCCCACCCCATCCCACATCAACACCAACACTCCACCACCACAGATCTTTACAGGGACAACAATCCCTATCTCTATAACAATGAAACAACAGATAGCAAACCAGAACCAGAACCAGAACCAGAACTGACCCCCACCCCTTACAAAACAGACACTGACAACACTGTTATGGAACAACCACTTTTACTATATATTATTTATTCACTTTACTTTTACTTTACTTTATTTTCAATTCTGCTTTTCTCATGCTTATGTAAG